>BPTQ01000008.1:7586068-7626940 GCA_019973895.1 Chrysanthemum seticuspe | reverse complement strand
CTACTTATTTTTAAAAGTGTTAAGGTTAAGAGGGCCAAAACTGTTAAAGGTTGGGGTATCATAAGGTAGTAAGTAGTTATAGGAGTACTATTTTGATAACCTCTCTATGATCGACTCCTTGCTTGCCGATTAGGATCATTAGTCTGAAGGCTCGGAAGTGTCGTAAAGTTACTAATGCTCCTCACATTAGAAGGTGTTTCAAGACTTCTTTATGCGTAAGCTTTCTTTGATGTTTACTTTTCTTACTATACATTCGAAGTCGTCTACTGGAAGCAATAATAGGTAAGATAGGTGTGATAGCAATAGACTGAGGGAGTTGAGAAATAAAATCGTTCAATTGAATAGCACTCTCCTCGTCGTCCTCATAATATTCCCTCATTTGAATAGTATCCTTATCATCATCGTCATCATATCGGATTCTTATATTCATCTGCTGAAGCTTACATATCATTCTTTTCATTTGTAGTTTCTTTCGAATGCGTATTTCTTCAGAACTTTGTGGAAGATTACACTCCTCGTAATCATTGAAATGCTGTGAAGGCTCGGAAGTCTGATTACTAGGATTAGCCGTTCGTTCCTCAGCTAGTATCTCTCCAATAGTTTTATCATGAGGATATTGATGAATGATGGAATACTATGGGGTTGGAAATTGTCAAAACCGGGAGAATTGGAATTGTGAAAATTTTTATTCATCGGTTGACATTCAAAAGTCGCATGAGGACCCCCGCAATTCTCACAACAGAGATAATTGGGAAAATAACTTTCACCAAAGTTCTGATTGTAACATGGTTCTGGCTCATAGACAAGCGGGACCCGTGGTGGACAATCAAAACCGTAATGAGAATCATTCCCACAAAACTCGCATGAGTAGGATTCGTATTGGGGCTGTGGAGGTAGGTAGGAAAAATCGGGTGTTTCATTATTAGAAATGGGATCGAGATTACCGACAAATTTGTCTCCGAAACTCACATTGGTACATCGCCGACAATTTCCACCGTTAAATAGACCTCCACACCAGGAACATGTCGAAAACCATGACATAAAGAATTAAACGGATAAGAGGGATAAGAGATGAAGAATTAAACGGTTATAGATGATAAGGAATGGAGAATTAAACAGATTAGAGGATAAAGGATGGATATTTTTGGATTTTTGAAAAACATGCTATAAAAACAAAGAATGAAAATATTTTTGGTGTTGTTAACACTTTAGGAAAAGTGTTAATGAACTTTTTGGATTATTGATAACTTTACAAAAGAAAACTGTTTACAAAAGGTGGTATATGTGCAAGTACGGGTCTGAAAAAGGTTTAGAACACGCTAAAGCCTCCCCGGCAGCGGCGCCAAAATTTGATCTGTGCTAAACCGTCAAGCTATCTCACACAAGCTAGCCACTTGTGAATGACTAACCGTAAGTAACTTAAAACAGTTAAAACACAAATGCAATGAAGATCAGAGAATATAATGAATTCCCGGGTCGTTAAGTCCCACGGAGACTCAATGGTGTGTAAACACTAATTCAGATGATAGAATGATCACTAAGGATAGTGATCAGTAAGGATTTTTGATTGAATATTACACTACTGATTGATTGGAATGAAATTGGAAACAGAATTGGAAAGCACAACAATCAGATAAAAGAAACGTAAATACGTACGTTTAAAAACTACGTAAACGTACAAAATAAAAAGTGAAATCTAAGAAGTAAAAGACCTAAAAATATGAAAAGGACATTTTTAGAATCCTAAAAATGAAAGAAAATTATTAGAAAAAGAAAATTATTTTTATAACTATTTAATTAATTATTATTAATTAAAAACTATTTTAACTATTTAAAAATAACCTAAAATAGAAGAAAATACAAAATAAGGCTAGAAAAATAAAATTATGATTGAGAAAAATCTAAAATATTATAAAACTTATTTTAAAACTAAAAATATATTTATTACACTTTTTATGTATATATTATTAATTAAAAACTAATTTAAACTAATTAAAATTAAGAAAAATAACAAATGAACAGTAAAAATTATGAGACTTTACAGGAAAATCTAAAATATTATTCTAAGCCTGGGAAAAATATAAAAAGTTAGATAAGCCTACTAATAAGCTGAATTGGGTAAATAAGCAGTTTGAATAAGCTAATAAATAAGCTATAAGCTATCCAAAATCTACCATAAGCTACTACAGCCTAAATCTAACCTAAAATGAGCTAATGCAACTGATTAGAACCTAAAAAGTACAAGCTACAGAAAAAAAGCTTGAGACCAGTTTTCAAGTCTCAACACGCCAAACGGCCCTAACTAGCTATTTTTATTTTTGGTTTTTCTTGAATTTTCTTTTACAAAACTATTTTACTACTGAAAATAAGCAACTTTTGTGAAGACACATTTTGTGGAACTCAAAGATAAGCTTGTTGTGAGCTTATTTGCTTAACAGACCTTAAAATGGGTCAAAATGAGCTATTAAGCTTGCATAAGCTAATAAAAAGCTACCACTACTGAACCAAAGGTTGAATAAGCTATAAATCAGTTATGGGGACTTAGAATAAGCAACAACAACAAGAAAAACACACTGAATAAGCAGAAATAAGGAATAAGCAAAAAGGAAGGTTTTGTGAAAAAGGGCTTAAAAGAAGCTAGCAAATAAGCAGTTTATAAGCTAATTAAAAGTAAACTAATATTTTTCTAATTAAGTTGAGCAGCTGAACTTTAATATCCCAAAAGCACAAGTCTTCAATCCTAATATTAAGTCCTACATGAAATTCGCAAGTTTATTCAAAAATGGGTTTCTTATGAAATTTTAACTTTCAGCAGTATTGAAATTTTGACCAATAACCTGTTAAAACTCAACGAAACAGCACCAACTTTGGAACATGCACTTTAATCACTATATAGGACCTAAAATTACCAGAAATAAGGACTAAATAAGCTCAAGCTTGTGAGAAGCTTATATGAGCAGTCCACTTTCTAAAATTGCACTAAACAACTAAAATCATCAAAACGACTCAAAACAGCTTAAAAGCTTCTACTAACAACTGAAACATACTTAATTAATCATGATCAAACTTGAAGAAAGTGCAAATGAACAGTGACAAGCTAGTTTGACCCGTTTAACTATTACAACCAAACAGTCCTTATAAAGGGCTGTTATGAGATTTTCAAAGGCAACAGCCAATTATAACTGCGATTCTTGCTTATTACTGATTCACTAACTTATTTTAACTGTAATAAGCAACTTTCAAAATGTAAATAAGCACGAAATTAAGCTAAACTAGATATGGCTAATATGGACTGTTTTTAACTTTTAAAAGTGAAAATGAGATTTATGCTAACACTAACTATCAAACTGACTGAAATTAACTCAAATAACATAAATAAGTTCTGAAAACACCAAGAAGCACATAAATAAGCAGTTGTATAGAAACTTGGAAAATTAAATAAAACTTGGAATTTGGCTTACAACTGAAAGGGTTTTTGGAACAAAGAAACAAGGACCAGAACTAAACTTGGATTGTCACTAACCAAGCTTAAATACCACTCCAGCTTAATCACCCCAGCTTATCAACCTCCACAGCTTATTTTGACCACAGAGTTGACTTTTCTTCAAAATGAAATTAGAACCTCAAGAACCTCTTAATACTTCTTTAATTACTATAATAAGCTTATAAAAGCTTATTTAAACACTTAATACAGATTATAACATCAAAACCAATGCAAAGCATATTTGGCGGGAAAAACAGTTTTAACTAAAATCATGGAATTAATCTAATTGAATACTTGAATTACATTGCAAAATACTCATACAACTTAAAATTAACTAAACCCAGAAGAAAAATTACAAGAACTTATCTAGTCGACATTAATTAAAAAACTACACTACTCTACATTCTACTCTAAAAATCTAACACTTGCTTCTGCTTGTTGTAGAGATCTTTATAGTCAAAATATCTTCCCTCAGGACCTCTGATAAATCCCAGCTCTTGAAATGTCTTCAATTAATCCCATACGTCCATTTGTAAATTTTGGCACCAAAAGTCTCTTAGCAGGTTTCAATCAATTAAAGCTTTTGGGTGTTAGTGGAGGTGGAGGGGGACAAGGTAAGGTGAGGGTGAGGTGAGACAAGTGGAAGGGTGGAAAAGGAGAAGGTGTGTTTGACTAACTGTTTGACCAGATATTATTAAGGGGTAGATTGGCTGCCGAAAGGTTTCTGCTGAAGGGTTGGGTTGCCGAATGGTTTCTGCTGAAAGGTTGTAAAATGGGTTTAAGTTTTATAACATTGGATCCGGTTTAGTGTGTAAGACCCAAGGACCATTTATGCAATATTGGAAACTTGAGGGACTGGTTTTGATACTGTTCCAAACTTATTGTACAAGGATCATCCTTGCCAAATTGATAAACCAAAGGACCAATGTTTTAATTTTCACTTTAAAATGACCCAGGGACCGACTTTGACAATTTTTGGATTTTGAGGGGTAAAAGTTGCCATTTGTAGAAAACTTTCATCCAGGGACTATTTTGAACATGTTTGATTAGCCAAGGACTAAAGTTGACTTTTCTTTCATTTTAAACCTTCAGGGACTAGATTTGACAACTTTTAAAACTTGGGGGACTAAAACTGCCAATTTTGAAAACTTGAATCATTTTTTATCTGATTTTGATCTTTTTGCATTTAAAACACATAAAACACTGATTTGTGATATTTTCATCATTTTAATGCATTTCTAAGTGTTTTCAGATGATTTTGCAGTCTAGATTGTACAAAAATGATGAGTATTTAGACACTCATCAAGAGCCAATCATTGATCTGTAAAGCTTGACTTCAACTGGTTGACCATCTTCATCTTTGCCCAATGAATTGATAGATTTAATAGGTGTAGTAACAGCCTTCATATCATCAAAATTAAACTTCTTAAGTATGTCTGTAACATACTTGTTTTGACTGATAAAAATTCCTTCCTTTGACTGCTTAACCTGAAGTCCCAAAAAGAAAGTTAACTCTCCCATTGAACTCATTTGAAATTTCTTCTGCATCAGCTGCTCAAACTCCATAACCATGGACTGTTTGGTAGCCCCAAAGATGATATCATCAACATAGACTTGAACTAACATGATATCCTTCTTGTCTCTCTTGATAAACAAAGTCTTGTCTATAGCTCCCCTCCTGTATCCATGTTGTAATAAGAATGTAGAGAGCCTCTCATACCAAGCTCTAGGTGCCTGATGAAGGCCATAAAGAGCCTTAACTACCTTATAGACTTTGTTTGGATGTTTAGGATCTTCAAAACCTGGAGGTTGTTTCACATACACCTCTTCTGTAATAGTGCCATAGAGAAAGGCACTCTTGACATCCATTTGGTAAACCTGAAAACCCATGTATGAAGCAAAAGCAAGAAATATTCTAATAGCCTCAATTCTTGCTACAGGAGCAAATACTTCATCATAATCAACACCTTCTTCTTTTCTGTAGCCTTGAGCTACTAACCTTGCCTTGTTTTTGATAACATTGCCTCTTTCATCTCTTTTTACTCTGAAAACCCATCTTGTTCCAATAACTCTCTTCCCATCTGGAAGATCACATAAAACCCAAACTTCTTGAAGTTTAAATTGAAGAAGTTCCTCCTGCATAGCTTCAACCCAGCTTTTTTTAGTCAAAGCTTGAGCAATATTCTTGGGTTCTTCTTGAGAGATGAAACAAGTAAATAAGCAGGTTTGATGGTCCTTATGATTCAGCCTATTTTGTTTATACACAAAGCTAAGTAAAGCATTGTGAGGTTTTGTGAAACCCTTAGCTTTGTGTCTTTTCATAACTCCAGAAGTAGAAGGACCAATGATTTGATCAGTTGGATGATCCCTATGAATCCGTAAGATTGGAGACTGTGGAACTCCATATGCATCATCCAGATTAGTATAATCAGCACCTTTGGAATCTGAGAAAATACCTTCATCTTCAAGCTCATCATCAGTTTCTTCTAACCCAGGCATGGTAGGATCATCCAAATCATCTAAAGTACTGTCAACAGGTGCAACAGTACTTTGGTCGAAAGTACTGTCCAAAGTACTGTGAGAGTATTCTGCAGTCTTGTTCTTCTTTGCCTCTTCATAAGCTCTCCTTTGTTCATCAGTGTAAGAATGTGCTAATACATCTTGAAGAAGCATCTGATTAAGTTCCTCTTGAATAGATTGATCCTCAGCAGATAATGAGGATTGTGGTGCAACAGTACTGTGTTTTGGAGAATCAGTACTTTGTTTTGGACTTACAGGATCTTCATCAGGAACAGCATTAGGTCTAATATGAACTCCATGAACAACATATTGTAAATCTTCTCCATTGTGCATAGGTTGATTTTCTTCTCTAACAGGTACATAATTCATTGAAGGAGTTAAAACCTCAAGATCAAACATCCAATCAGGACCTTTACCTTTCTTAGTGTCTTGATCTTCTAAAAACTCAACATGAAGACAATCTTGAATCTTCTTAGTAACTCTGTTGTATACTCTAAAGCCTTTACTGTTAGTGCAATAACCCAATAAGTATCCTTCTTCTGATTTGCCATCAAACTTCCCCAGATTATCAATGGTGTTTAAAATAGTAAGAGGACATCCAAAAGGCTTCATAAAACGAATGTTGGGTTTATTGCCCATCAGCAATTCATAGGGTGTCTTCATCTGTGGTTTGGTGACAGAGACTCTGTTAAGTACATAGCATGCAGTACTTACAGCTTCTGCCCAAAATTGAATAGGTAGATGGGAATCTGCTAGCATTGTCCTTGCTGCTTTAATCAAAGTCCTATTCTTCCTCTCTGCAACACCATTTTGCTGTGGTGTTCTAGCAATACTAAACTCCCTTTTTATGCCTTTATTTGCACAAAAGTCATCCATAGGCTTGTTCTTGAATTCAGTTCCATTATCACATCTAATACCTCTAACCTTGAGTCTTAATTGGTTTTCAAGTGCTATAATCAGTGTCTGAATAGCATCAAAGGTGTCATCTTTAAAACCTAAAAAGAAAACCCAACTGAATCTACTGCAATCATCTGTAACCATCAAACAGTACTTTTTCTTATTTAAACTTGCCACAGAGACAGGTCCAAATAAATCCATATGTAACAGCTCCAATGGTTCTCTAATAGTTCTTTCCTCAAGCTTCTTGCAGGAAGCTTTGTGTTGTTTACCCTTCTTGCATGCCAAGCATGATTGATCATTCTTGTAAGTTTTTGAAGGTAGACCTCTAACTAGATTGCCTTTGACCAGTTTGTTGATATTCTTGAAATTAACATGGCCCAATCTTCTATGCCATTGATGTGCCTCTTCAGATGTTGCTTTAGCCACCAAACATGTGGCTCTTCCATAAGAATATAGACTCTTCATGTCTAAACTATACACATCATTTGTCCTTGGTACTCTAAGTACTACCAAGTCATCATCAACAGATTTAAAGTCAGAGGAAAGGACGAGACATTCTGTGTCAGTGAATAACACATGATGCTTTTTATCACAAATTTAAGAGACTGAGAGCAAGTTGAACTTAAGCTCCTTCACATATCTAACATTCTCAAAGTCAATAAGCCCTGATTTGATAGTGACTTTGCCAGTAATCTTTCCTCCATTTGGATCATTCCCAAACGCAACTCTTCCTCCATTAATATTTCTAAACTCAGACAAAATCTCTTTGTCTCCTGTCATACTTCCAGAGCACCCACTATCCACAATTAGATGATCTTTAAGCTCCTCTTATGGGTTGCCCTGCACACAAAGAAAAGAGTTAGTGATTTTTAGGAACCCAAGCCATTACAGACTTGTGTTCCCCTTGTGGAGTTACAAACTCAAATTCTTTGAGTATGTAATTCCCATTATCTTTCAAATGATGATCCAAAATTATCTTTTGATCTTTAACATGTGGATTTTCAAAACTTTCTGGTTTTTCAACATAAATCTCTTTCACCAGTTTATTAGCATTTTCTTGTATCACAAAAACATCAGATTCACTTTTTGTTGAAAGTATTGTGTGTCCCTCAGTAGTACCTTCCTTCTTAACCCATTCTGGTTTAACACGTGGTTCCTGTGATCTAGATCCTTTATGTGAATTGTAATACCTTCTAGGTTGATTGTGAGATCTCCTAGAATTCCTATTCCAAATAGTGTGATCAGTACCTTGTTTTGGCTGAGCAGTACTTTGGAAAGTACTGTGAGATACTGAAGGTTTTGAAAAAGGTCTTCTCTGATGTGGGTATCTATGATCTGGTATGAAGTGTCTGTGATTAACCTTATGTGAATTATTCCAAACTGGTTTGTGCTCTCTAGGTGTGTGGTTGGCAGATCTGTTCTTTGGAAATTTGCTAAGGTATTCTGAGTGTCGATCACAATCTTTGATTAAATGATTAGGACTATAACACACAAAACAAAGTTTTTGACCCATATGTCCAAAGTGATTTCTTCTATGTCTATGCCCAAAATTATTCTGCCTTCTTGGTGAATGATAAAACCTGTTTTGACCAAAGTTATCCCCAAAAGGTTTAGCAGTACTGTTTTGAAAAGGTTTTGTAGAAGGTACTGCTTGTTGAGCAGTACTTTGTTTTAAAGGTACTGCTTGATTTTGAACATTATTTTCAACAGCTTCTTTGGGTTTTTCAGACCTAGATTGAGCTACAAGCTTCTTCCTAAACTCTAGACTATCTACTCCAAAGCGAGAAACATCAGGCCTAGAGGGTTGATGAATGCTAGTAGGATGAGGAACATCATGATAACCATTGTCTTTCTTATACTCAGGTGGTGGTTCACTTATTGAGCCCTCATTACTAGATGTATCTACATAGTTAATGAGTTCATCATCACTAGTGGTTATGTCCTCAAAATCACCATTATCCTGATCACTAGGTTGGTTTTCATTTATGGTACTAAAGTCCATTCCAAATCCTAAGCCTGTTCTAATGTAAGCCCTTCTCTGTTTTTCAACATAAGCATCATGGGACAAGCCAGACTCTCCCCAAGCAGCAAACTTAGCTAACAAATTATCTCTTTCCTTAGTCAATTTCTCAATTTCAGCAATTTTACAGTTTAGTTTCCATTCACTAAGTTTTAACTGATAATCATGTTGTCCATATTTTTCAGCCCAAGCCATTTCATTATTTTCATGAGTTAATATTTTGGCTTCCATAGACTCTAAAGTGATTTGATAACCTGCTACCTCAGACCTAGCCCTAACACAATTATCTCTTTCAATTACATAACTGTTAAGTAATTTTAGATAAAACTCATAACAGTTTGAGCATACCTCAGAGATAGGAGACTGAGTTGGTGAAGTAGCCACCATATCAAGAAGAACACTATCATCTTCACTTTCTTTGCTCCAATCAAATCCTCCAAAGCCATCATTAGATTCCAAAGCAGCATGTTCAGGTTCTTCTTCAAAAGCAGTGCTCCAGTCCAATGCTTCCACTGTGTCTTCAACTGCATCTTCCACTGCTACCATACAATAAGTCACCGGTTCATCATCAAATTCTTCACTCCAGTCAACTTCTGATAACTTCTCTTGAGCAACCAAAGCCTTTGTTTCAGTTATTGGAATTTCTTTGAGCTCAAGTTTTGGCTTCTCAGATGTTCTGTTTGCTTGATACTTAGCAAACCTGCACTCCCTTGCAAAGTGACCAGTCTTTTGACAATTGAAGCATTCAATTTGAGATTTGTCAAAAGTTATTCCTTGTTTTGGTTTGAAATCAATACTTTTGCCTGTCTTCTTCATGTAATTTTTGATCCTTGCAGTGATCACAGCAACTTGCCACCTGATATCAATTTCTTCAAGTGCATCTTTTTCAATCTGTGCTAGATCCTCTTCATAAGTGACATGTAAACTGGCTTGTTGTGCAAAGAAGGAGCACACAACTTCATCTGAGTGCAAAGTGGTAGATGGTGGGGCCTGCTGAGCATATGAAGGGGGATTGTAAACAACAGTACTTTGAGGAACAGTACTTTGAGGAGAAGCAGTTCTTTTGGAAGTACTGCTCTTCTTTTCAGATGATAGAAATGCAATACTATGAGATTTGGAATTGGGTTGACCACTCATCTCATGTTCATACACCTTCAGTTGATGATAGAGATCATCAAAGTCCATAACATCCAATCCTTGTTGTCCTCTGATCATAGTAGCAATCACATGCCATGTAGATGGCAAGCTCCTTAGAAACTTCAAGTTAGCATCCTCAACTGACATTTCTGCCTTGTATAACTCCAACATGTTGAGGAGATTTTGAAATCTATCATATGCAGCATCAAGATTCTCTCTTTCACCAACTGTAAAAGTTTCAAACTGTTGCTTTAGCAAATTTCTGTGCATCTTCTTAGAGGCTTCATTCCCTCCAAATCTGGTCTTGAGAGCAGCCCAGAGCTGCTTAGCATCTTTAGCATCATGAAATTTGAGAAGATGACAATCTGGAATGGCAGATAAGAGAATGTTTAGTGCCTTTTTTTGATTCCTTAGGGTTGCTGCTGGTAAGACTGCCTTTGGTGCAGTTGGTTGTCCAGGAATATTAATGGGTTCTGTAACAACTTCATTCCCATTCACAATTACATTCCATAGAGCATGGTCTGTAATGGCAATATACTGCCTCATCTTCATGCACCAGAGATCATATTCTCCCTTCTTGATTATTGGAATTCTGAGTGAGGTGATTGAGGGTGGTGGAACAGCTTCAGTCGACATATTGAATTTTGTTGAAGTAGGATTTCTTCCTAGTCAGAGTTTCCACACAAGCTCTGATACCACTTGTTGGATCGATATACTTTAATCAAACTAACTTTAACTAGCTTGTTAAGGTTTAATAACCTCGGATAAATCCTAAGTTATTAACAAAGAAACACTGAGCAATCTTTATCAAGTACGCGGAATTTACTTAACAAAGCTAAGAAGAATAACTTTTATTATAAACTCTAAATATGCTTATTATGCAGATACTCTAATACAACTCTAAGATAATCGAACTTCTCTCTAAAACACTAATTCGTAAACTCTAAAACTCTTTTTGGAATCGTACCTCTAATGCCAATCTAGGAGTCCTTTTATAGGCTCAAGGATATCCTAGTCGGTTTACAATTTGTATTCTTGTACGACAAGTAATCTAAACATAGAATACAATACTTTCCATAAACGAATATAACAGTTCTTTGTTCTTGCAGTACTTTGACTTCGTAGTGCAGTACTTTGACTTTGTCTTTAGCAGTACTTTGACTCTTTGATTTCTTCCAGTACTTTGCAGCTTACAGTACTTTCATATCTTCAGTACTTTCATATCCCAACATTACTTAAATGTACACTCTTGGCAGCTACTATTTCAAAACTACTATTGCAGACGTAACCGGTGAGGCTTCACTAACGTGGTATAGCCCAGAAGCACACGCCCTGTTGCCTGTATGCTCTGAACTTTTGAGCTACGTTCCCGATCCAAACCCAAGGAAATTACCACCAATTATCAGGGACTTGGAAAACACAAAACACAGGTTCGAAGTTCACTTTGGTAGCGGCAGCAAAAGGGGTGCCCCAAGATTAATACTCGACAGAGTAACAGATGCAGCACAACCTTTACTACCATCAACTGATGCGGGGAAGTCGTCAACGTCAGTAATGGCACCGGCAGAAAAAAAAAACCCTACCACAGAAGTTCTAACGGGTATCCTCAAGCCGCCAACGATTTCAGCTGACCCTTTGGGAAAGAGTGAATTTGCTGCACCTACAGAGGCTTCTGCAGCTCGCAAACAGTTACTGACAGGCCCATCGGAACCTGAAGACACCCATGTTGCAAAGAAGCAGAAAAGTAACACCACTGGACACCCACCGGCGTAATAACGGCGGTGGAAAAATGTATGTCTTTTGTAATGCAGTTGGGTTACCACTGCAAAACCTCTAGCTAAACTACTTACTAGATGTGATGTGTAGGAATCATTCGTGTACTAGAAAGAAGAAGTCGATGCCTAAAGAAAAGGTATCTATGGCCATGTTGTAATGAAACAAACTTTGAAAATGCTGTACACACTGTACCGGTGTACAAATTTTGGCCACTGTTTGCACCTTAGTTTCAATAAAATAAGAATTATTATATGTTATCCGTTCGAGCACGACTCTACTAGAACGCACTGCCAGACACGAGTGTTCTTTTACCAATCGAGTCAACACAATAATACATGGAAAGAGTTTGCATAACAAATGGCAGAATCGCGAAAACCACAAACGGTAATAAGAACTATAACATCGCAAAATCAACACGTGACGAGCTTCACCGTCATGCCAATGCTAACAAATGGTGAGCCTCAGGTACCAAAGTATGAAAAAAGACATGAAATAAATTTAAGCACAAGTACGATAAACTTAAACTGATACTTTTTTATTAATTAAACGTTAATTACAGTTGGTTGATTACAACAGGTGAATTACCATGGACAGCACAAAAAAAAACGATCTTTTATAGATCACATCCACCCCTAAACCACGCACGGCTTGATCATCACAACTAAACCCTTAATTATCCACAAAAACCCCTAACGACTGAACAACTACTAGAAACAACTATTAACCTTAGCTTCTAAAAATTCAACACCAAAAGAAACAAACTAAAAACCACACTAGCCGTTAGACTCTTGCTCCTCAACCTCCATCAACCCTGCCTGCCTATCCTTCACATCTATCCCTTCTCCAATGGCATCAATTAACGCTTCAAGAACAACCATTGTATCGCGATCAACACGCTGCAGCTCAGAAAGACCCCCAATACCACTGACAGCTTTTCCATTGAAAGGACCGAACCAATGACTCTCCATCATTGTTTGCTCACGCTTTTGAATTTTACGGTCCAACTGATCACGTTCCTCCACAACACGGTTCAAGAAGCTTCGATCTTCGCTGACTTCACTCTTGAACAAGAACTTGAGGGCCGTTGCGAGATTAGTAGAGCCACACGCGACAAAAAGTTCTTGGATATTGGGTTTGCTAGCCATTGTGCGATAGTGAGTTGAGGGTAGGTGTGGAAAAAAATACGGAACCTTAAGTTTTGGCAAGTAACCCCTATTTAAATCAATAAAACAAAATCCAAACACTTTGCAACCTCATAGTTAACAAAACCATCTTTGATTACTAAAAATAAGAGGTAAAAAATGCCTAAAAAACAATCACCCAAAAAAATGTATAAAAACTTTTAATATTACGACATACAACGCGTTATGCATTTTTAAAAAAACAAAACAAAAAAGCCCCCCGCAACGCTCGGGGGGGGGGGGGGGGGGGTTCCTCCTTGTTTATAACATTTTCCATTAAAAACAATATAAATTAATATTCACTTAGTTGTATACTCCATCCGTCCATCCGTCTCATATTAAATGCATATTGGTCTTTTACTCATTTAGTATCTCTTTTATTTATAACGCTTTGCATTAAAAACAAATCCATTAACTATAAATTAGTATTCACTTACTTGTATACTCTCCGCGTCTCATATTAAATGTACAGTTTTGACTTTTGAAGTATTTTTTTCAACTTTGTCTTTAAATACTTTTGTTTATGTTATGTAATATTTAATGAAAATTATACCAATTCCACAAAAGGTGTAGATTGGCGGGAACACCCTGACCCAGGGTGCCTTTTGGCACCAGCCATTGTCCACACCACAAGGAATAGCTCCGGCAACTCTCCTAGCCTAGTGGGGCACCAACTGGAGTGAGCACGAGCCAAGACTCGGACCCCTGAGCTCTTATTCCACAAAGTCTCTCCAGCGTGCACATAGGTTTTGCGGAGGTGGGTACCTATATAAAGCAAATGCCAAGGATGAGACTTGAGCTTGAGTCTATTGACTCAAGCACAAGTGCTTCAACCATTAGATTAATGCTCCATTGGTAAAAAATTATACCAATGAAAATACATTTAAAACATAATTCATTCATATATTTTGCATCAAATATTATATAACACAAATAAAACTACTTAAGGTCAAAGTTTAGAAATAAAACTTTAAAATGTCAAATTACACATTTAATGTAGGACGAAAAGAGTATTAAATGTTTTATTTTTGGATATCATTAAATACATGCTACCTTTTATTTTAATAAGTGAAAAGAGAATTTAATGTGTTATTAATTGTTCGAGATTGTTGTTAATGAGAATTCTTGAAAATGTGTGTAGTTTAAATTGAAAATTTATTTTGGGAATGACTTGTTTTTGAAAAGGTTTAGAAAAAGAAAAACATAGCTAAAGTGAAAATACTAGAAAAAATTTATACGACATATGACGTTAGCAGTGGGAATTCAGGCATAACCCAATTTACTTTTAAAGAAAAAGAAAAAAAGGAAACCCTTGGTTTGAGCCCTAACTTCTGTACACCACATGGTTTGTATCTTCCTCCATAATCAATCTCTGTCGTCTGAGCCATAATCCGAGCACATCTTTTGGGTGTCACACAGGTACTCATGTTAATGAAATGTATTAGTCTTATTTTATTTATTTTTTATATTTTTATTATTATTATTTTTTTGTGTGTATATATTAAGATGATTATCTGTTTGAGTTGTTATATGTTTAGAAAAAATATTATGAAATGTGTTATATCAAACCATAAAGTGATCTAGTAGTGAGGTGTTCTTAAAGCCTTGAAGAGACCAGATCGAGTTCGAAACTCGTTGGGTGAACATCTTGGATGGTTTGAGAAATGGTCATTGGAATACCAGTTAGGCTGCGCACATCACGACTCTTCATGTGATCTGAACAAGGATCATTCTCTGTCTATTCTATTATGACACATATATAGAAAATTAAACGGATGAGGTTTTTCTTCTTATGCCACTCGAGAAAGGCAAGTCTTTGACTCAAATGTACGTGGCCTAAACTTGGTATCCTCATGACCTTTTCCAAACATTTCCCTAGCCACCTCCAAATGTGTACCAAGCGAGGTTTGAACCCTATAACTTTTGTGAGAACATTAAGTGCCTAAACATTAGGCCACGTTGGTGGTGGTCTAGTTATCATTGCATCAACTATGTGCTTTAAAGTGCCCAATAGGCCACTCATTATACTAGTACCCAATTTTTGGTGCTTTAAAGGGCAGATTCTGGTCATACATTAACATTAAAATGTTTGTTATGTAGATGCTAATATCTTTTAGTGGCCCTATTAGTGTAGTCAAAGGCCCTCCACCCTCATGGGTAACTAGGCCCCCAAGCCTAAGCCCTTGCTGTAGCTGGTGTAGCGTTCCGGCTAAGAGGCGTGATGCGGTCTGATGTTACATCGGGTCAAACTTTTATTATTATTTTGACATACAAAGTTGCCCCTCATGTTAGTAAGTCAATTAATGTAAGATTGGGGTTTTGCGTCCACTTCCAGTATGAAATATAGAGGCCCTCTCATCTCTTCTTAATGACGTTGTATCAGCGTTCTACATCATTGTGCTGATATTCTTTACCGCCAAAAGAAAACTTTTAGAATTTGTTAAACTTATCTATCGTGTATATTTAGCTATAAAATTGAAGATTTGAGGTATGCATGTTTGTTAGATAATAAATATTAAGCTTTATCTAAATATTGTTTCTGTGTTAGACACCATCATATGCAAAAAATGTCACTCATGCCCTTGCCTTTTTTTGCCTTTGTCCTCTTAACTTAATCCCTAGGTAAGATACGTTGCCTTATGGTAGCTTTCGCCTTCAACTACCTTGGGCTGATATTTGTTTCTTTTGATAGACATATTCACAAAGCCAAAGAGTTTTCCATTTGGTTTTGGTTTTTTCTTTAGCAAAGAAAGTGAATGTCAGTGTTCTGCACATATAACAAATGTCGATCTGTCATGATTGCACACAATATTTTAATATACTATTACGCTACCAATTGTATGTTTCCTGCACACCATAATGTGATTATCTTTTACTACTAATCTTTAATTTGGTTCGTAATTCCACTTTACGTATAGCGACCTGTTGACGGGATTCAGATTTATAAATTTTAATGCACTCGACCCATTTTAGTTGTTAAATAACTCGTTTCGTTGTTTCGTTTTGTAGCAGGAGATCATTTCATTTATTAACTCCCATAATACCATCATCCCCTTTTGTTACAAAATCCGAGATATCTAAGCACCAATTTAAAAATGTCTTATAACATACCTTTAGAAATCCAAGAGGAAATCATGAAAAGGCTTCCTATTAAATTGTTGATTCAATTCAGATCGGTTTCAAAATCATGGAAGTCTCACATTGATAGCTCCAAGTTTATTGCTGATTACCAACGCACTCAGCTGCCGCAACATGTACTTGTAAGAGATCACATTGTGTACAATTATGTTTCCATTGTGGATGATGATACTTTCCCTCAACAGAAAGTTTCCCTAACAATTCCCATGTGCGTTAGACCAGCAATAATTGGTTGTTCTCAAGGCCTATTTTGCATTTATGATATGTATGTAAAGCCAAGTGATTCTGGAATCAATACCACTGTTATCTGGAATCCTACCATTAGGAAGTCGGTTGCTATTGATATGCCTAGTGTGTTAGATAGAAAGAAGAAGTATACAACTAATCTTGGTTTTGGGGTTTGTCCTCTCACTCTTGACCCTATGCTTGTTAAAATTATATTTGAGTATTGTTTGGAAATTAATACTAAAACTGACACTTCTTGGGAAGTTGAGATTTTTAGGCTAAGCTCGGGAGCTTGGAAAAGTTTATCGATCAATCAGCCTCAAAGGTCAACTGGATTAAGGCACAATCAGGTAGCAATAGGTAGGTTTATTTATTGGGTTACATCGGATAGGTTTTGTGGTTCCGATATGATATTGTCATTTGATATAATAAGTGAAGAATTTACAGAAATATGCCTTCCTGATAATTTAGCACTTCAACTTCAACCTGACCTTGACGTTGAGATGGAGGTACATATATATGAGTTAAAGGGGTCCCTTGCTGTGCTTCAGTTTGAGTTGGACGTGGAAGTATCCGATTATGATGTATGGATCATGGAGAATAGTGATCCGAAATCATTTGAAAAGATTTACACCATCAAGGGCAACATCCCACCTAACGCATCAATACCAAATGTACTTGGATCTAGAAAGAGTGGCGAACTTTTAGTTGAAGTGTCAAAGAGTTGTACTATGGAAGAAGAAGAAGAAGATTCTAAACTTGCAGTTTATGATCCCAACTCAGAACGCATTAATTATATTGGTCTTTCTGCAAGACGAGATTCATTCTTTGTGTGTTCCTACACGGAAACACTACTTTTGCTTGATCACTAACACTGCAAAATCTACTCCGATACGCATAGAGGACAATGTCAGCATTGGGATCTTTGGAGCTAAGAAAGTGTTTTAGTTATGGGCTTATGGCGATCAAAGTTAATGAAAAGTAAGATGCATTACATGTAGATTCATGCTTAATTCAGAGGTGATATTGATGTTTTTAATATGTATCATGGTGCAGGTTAGTTTTAGTTATGGAAACTTGAATGATTGCATCTTTATTTGAAATTTAAACAGATTATGGATATGTTTAGTTATCTTTGCGTGAAAAAGCAGCTTCTAAAGCTATAGAAACTGTGACCAACATATGTATTGAGCAAAATACTGATGCTAATAATGACTTCATGGGCTTATAAGGAATAGTTTGTGAAAATATATATTATGAAATCAGTCAATGAAACCGTGCATCATTCGTTACTGATTGCACCCCTGATGCCGCCTGGAATCAATGGGGAAAATTGTAGAAATGGAATTCTGAAGTGAACTCCATGAGGGATCTGCAACTGCCTGAAATGCACGTCGTTTCAGCTACATGATTCTTTATTACTGTATATATACTTTATTTTTTTTCACATTGATAACTTTTATATTGCTATCATGTTAGGCAGTGACATATTGGATTTTGGATAAAAAAAACAGATTTGAAAATCATAGATTGATGGTTTATGTTTTGAACTTTTAGCATCTAGAGACATTTTTTTTTCAAATGTTTCACCCTTTACGACTCGTGCAAATTGTCTTCACTCCACTAAATCCTTTATAATTAAACGATTGAAACTTTAACCAATTTGATGCATTGCACCACTACAATTACTATGGTGTTTAAACTGTAGTATTTTAAAGAAATTGACATACAGTATAAACTTGTGTTTGAGATTATAGTCTCCTTTCAAAAATGTAACACTATAACCCATGTTTAAACATATAACACATTGGTAGATTCTTACAATATCAATTGACACGACCGGAATGAAGTATGATATAAATAAGATTAAACAAGGATTAACTTTTTACCTCTATTAGTTTAGAGCATAAGGTGTGTTGCGAGTGGTCAAAATTCATCAACATACCAATTTGTCATTCATAAACATTTGTGCAAGAGTTTGCGGTTCTAACAAATTTTTTAAGACCCGGTTTGATCTGGCCGGTTGAACTGTGACCCGTAAAAAACTAATGGTTTGACCAAGTCAACTAAAACACTGATTTTTTAAACATTACTTCTAATCCCAAACAACCTTTCAATTTTTTTATTTTTTTATTTTATGTTTCAAAAATTACATGTGTAAAGTATACGGAGTAACCAATGGGCTTTTGGTCAGGTTATATATGTCAGATGGTTATGGCCTCGGCCAAAAGGTCATGAATTCCTAAATGATGCAAGTTAAATTGTTATGATTGTGTGAGAATGTATACATGTGTGTATGTTTGGTTTTTAAGAAAAAGAAAGAAGAATTCAATATGAAGTATATATTGGTGAAGAAAATGGATAATGGTTAAAAAAAATACAACAAAATTGCTTTAGAAAAAAAAAAAGGTTGATATAAACTTAGATCATTGCTAGAACCTCAATGACTCCACAAAATAAAATCCATAAAAATGAGGTGTCTATGTGTGATTGGTTGTAGCAAAAAGAAGTGAGAAAAAATATATCAAAATTACCAATCACACATGGACAATTCCTTTTTGTCGAGTCTTTGTGGTTCTACCAATGCTCATAAAATTATATGGAGTAACAAAGAAAATAGATAAGTGTACCAGGAAAAAGCACACGACACAAATATGACATTAGCAGTGGGCCATTCAGACATAACCCCGCTTTTATATCTTTAAAAGTCAAAGTTACATCATACAAAAAAGAAGGAAAAAAAAGGCAATTAATCTGGTTTGAGCCCTAACGTCTGTACACCACATCTTTGTAGCTGTCATTTGAACCATAATCCGGGCACATCTTTTGGGTGTCACACAGGTATTCATGTTAATGAAATGTATTAGTCTTTCTTATTTCTTTAGATAATTATATGTTTGAATAGTTATATGTTTAACAAAAATATTACTGTATGAAATGTATTATATTCAGCTATTTCCGAGGTTACCAACTATTCTATGAAGTGTTTTAGCATCTAGAAACGGTCACATAAAGGTTGGTTAGGCTCGACTTTCCGGATTAACCTAAACAAAAATCTTTTAAACTGAATAGAAGGATCATCTCTTTCGTTTACGATAATGAATATGTTTTTATGTTATTTCGTAATGTAGGATTCTTTTCCTTGTGGGATCATTTTCCCGCGAGAAGTTATGGAATCTACCTATGTCTAGGCCACTGATAGATGGAAATTTTATGGATAAAACCTTTTCAATTGTAACCAATATCTTACTGCTAATAATTCCGACAACTTTAGGAAGAAAAGAAGCATTTACCTATTGCAGAGATGATGCGATTTGATTTTTTTATTACTCCCAATCTTATGAGAAATACACAGGATTTGTGATTGGGAAAAGAATCCTTCTTCCTATATGATGAAATTTATTAAATTTAATTTCTATTAGCCTAAAATTTGCCCTTTTAGCAAATAAACTGAATAATATAAGTGTTCTATTTCCATATATACGTCGATTAGCCATCATTGCATCATTAGCTATGTGCTAACTGTACAACAGTTTTCAATTATATCATGAACACACGAATGCAGGGACGGAGCCACTCTTGGAGTGGGGTATGCCATGGCCAACCCAAAGCCCCTAATTACATGTATACTTCTTATGTCATTTTGGTATTTTGTTTCACACTAAATTGGATCTAGCCCACCCCACTGAATATTCAAACCATTTAATCCTTCAAGAGTTTACTAAATTTACATATACTTTTAGTAAGTCGTTTCATCCCACTAATACATCCGATCAGACTTAATATATCAAGTTAACAAAATTAACACACTTTCATCCGGCGTCGTTTTTCGATGTTATGATCTATCAAATTACAAATAAGTTCATATTGTTAATACAACGACCAATATAATAAGTTTTCTAAACGTAATAAATGTTGTGAAGAATTATTTTGGCCCACCCAATATGAAAATCCTAGCTCCGTCACTGCACGAATGTAATTTATTTTTAAGAATAATCTTTGGTTTTGTTCGTAATCCAAATTTAGCCATTTTAGCCTGTTGATTGGGTTCGATTTATAATGGCTAACGTACTCGGCCCATTTTAGTTGTTGACTCATTTCCTTGTTTTGTTTTGTTGCAGGAGACCGTTCCATTAATTAACTCCCATAATACCATCGTCCGCTTTTGTTACAAAATCTTAGATATTTAAACACCAACTTAAAATGTCGGACAACATACCTCTCGAAATACAAGAGGAAATCATGAAAAGACTTCCTATCAAATCATTGCTTCAATTCAGATCCGTTTCAAGATCATGGAAGTCTCTCTTTGATAGCTCCAAGTTTATTGCTGATTACCAACGCACTCAGCTGACGCAACATGTACTTGTAAGAGATGACATTCAGTACAATTATGTTTCCATTGCGGATGATAATACTTTCCCCCTACAAAAAGTTTCCCTAACTGTTCCCATTTCCATTAAAACACTTCACAGAATAGTTGGTAGCTCTGAAGGCTTGTTCTGCTTGTATTCAGATATAGGAATTTATTCCGGAACGAATAAGGCGGTTATTTGGAATCCTTCTATTAGGAAGTCAGTTGATATTGATGTGCCCAATGTGTTGGATAGAACCAAGTACCATACTAGTATCTGTTTCGGGGTTTGTCCTGACACTCTTGACCCTATGCTAGTTAGCATTCCGTGGCTACACACTATAACGGCCACCACTTGGCTAGTTGAGGCTTTTAGGTTAAGCTTAGGTGTCTGGAAAAGTCTATCTACCAGTCTGCCTCTAAGGTCAACTTCATTAACACACAATCGGGTAGCAATAGGTAGGTTTATCTATTGGCGTGCTGTGGATAGGTTTAGTGATGATTCTCATCTGATTTTGTCATTTAATATGATAAGTGAAGAATTTACAGAAATAGGTATCCTGATAATTTAGCACTTAAGCTTCACGCTGACCTTGACATTGAGATGATGGTGGATCTGTGTAAGTTAAAGGAGTCTCTTGTTTTGATTCATTATGAGATGGGGGTGGTAATATCAGATTTTGATGTATGGATGATGGAGGATAGTGATCCGAAATCATTTGAAAAGATTTACTCCATCAAGAGCAGCATACGACCTGACCCTTCAATATTAGGTGTGCATGGATTTAGAAAGAGTGGCGAACTTTAATTGAAGTGACACAGCGTGGTAGTTTAGAAGATGAAGATGATTCTGAACTTTTGGTTTATGGTCCCATCTCACAACGCGTTGATTATTTTGGTATTTCTGCAAAACGAGCTGTGAGTTCTTACACAAAAACACTACTTTTGCTTGATCACTAAGATTTCATATCTACTTTTGTAAAAATTGTGGACCGAACCGATGTCAACATTGGAAACTTTGGAGCTAACAAGTGTTGCAGTATGGCGACTGAAGTTAATGAAAAGTTTGATGCTTTACATGTAGATCATATCATGCTTAACTCAACGGTGATATCAATGCTTTTAACATGTATTATGGTGCAGTTTAGTTAAAGTTATGGAAATTTTATATGTTTGCATTTTTATTCTAAATTCAAGAAAGGTATTTTTCGTTACTATTTGTTTTCTTCGTTTTAATAAAGTTATTGAAAAGCAGGACAACCATTGACATGGATCACTAATGCCATTCAAAATTATCCTTATGTTTCACTCTTCTTTGTTTTTGCTTTATTTCCTTAATTTTTCTAATCTTGGTATGAAATCCAGAATGTGAGTCATTCTGTCTCTATCTTACTAACTAGTATGAAATCTGAGTTGGTGAAATTAGCATGTATGATTTATTTGAAAAATGAATGTGATAGAAGCTGGTGATTGTGTTGAATGACCATGTGTCATTATAGATTAATTTGTGTATTGTATCCATCTTTTCTATTTTATTTTGGTTGAAACTGTTAGGGATTTTGTGTAAACCTGAGTATCAGATATTTCAGGTATTTTTTCACCCTATTTATTTAGAAGGTTCACGGTGCATCAACTGATGTCGTTAAATGCACGTTGGGAAGACGATTGAGTTATGTTTGTTAACTTGTTCATAATTTCGAGGATCCTAAACGGTTTATATGCGTATAAAATGAGTTATAAGAGGTTTATGTTCACTGTGAATACACTTTGGATGAGTTTGAGTCCATTTGACCCGTCACGCTCTAGTCTCTAGTTGCAGATATATTCTAAATCCTAAACGACACATTTTCCTTCTTTTCTTTCCCTTGTCATTATTTTATTTATTAACTCTCTTAATTCTAATGGGAGAATAGTTGTGGAATTAGTCTGAACAGGTTCATAAAATCAAGCAATAAGATTAGGAGATGAGCATCTAAGTTTTAGCTTCATATCATATAGAAACTACTTAAATTGATGAGATTTGCATTAAGTTAACCTTTGTGTGATACATGATTCAAACATTGGATCAGTCATAGATAGAAGTCGCCCCTTCTTGACAAAGGGAAACAACCTTAAACAATGGTTTGGTTTATAAGGAATTATAGTTATGTTGTACTTCAATTCTAATATAAGAGCCTGTGCAAAGGCTTTGTATGACGAAGAGTTAGCTAACATGGATGGAGTATCGGAAGTTTAGGATGAGATCGTAGACTACATTAACTCGAGGTCTTGTGGCAATTCAATTTAGGGAGTCATCAGATGATTGATGTTTTCTGCCGGCCTGTGTCTACTACATTTGGCGAGATATATAGTGGCATTTATTTGGTTTCAAGATATCATTGCTATATAGTGGCATGTATTGTTTCTGATCTGGAACCCACCATCTGAAGCCCAATGGCCCAATTATAATCTGTATCTCACCGATTTATAAGTTTTATATCCTAAACTATATATAATCAATCATAAAAACCATATCCTACCCTATAAACCCTAAGCATTAATCGAAGTCAAGAACTCAAGATGGCAGACCACAACATACCTTTTGAAATCCAAGAGGAAATCATGAAAAGGCTTCCTGTCAAATCATTGTTACGATTTAGATCTGTTTCAAAACCATGGAAGTCTTTCATCAATAGCTCTAAGTTTATTCATGATCACCATGTCATTGGCCACAGTGAGTCGCAACATCATATTCTTTTAATTTACCTTGATACGTCTTATGATCTCAAGTATGTTTCAATTGTGGATGATTATACTTTCCCCCTTCAGAAGCTTTCTGTGACTATTCCCATGGCCATTAAAGCACTTTACCACCCACGTATAGTCGGTAGCTCTCAAGGCTTGGTTTGTTTATACAGTTATGCTAATAATGGCACCAAGACACGAGCTGTTATTTGGAATCCTACGATAAATAAACCAGTTGCTATTGATGTAGTGTCCAAAGTATTATATGCTGATGATGATGATGATGATGATGATGATATTGATGAGACTTTGCTGACTATTGTTGGTTTTGGGGTTAGTCCGGAGACACTTGACCCTATGCTAGTCAAGATTACCAATCATTTTGAGATTAATCCGAGGCAAGTTGAGATTTATACATTGAGCTCAGGGGTTTGGAGACGTCCACGTGTAAATATGCCTCGAGAATCAACAAACATCAGATCGCTCTCAATAAATATAGATACGTTTATTTATTGGCTTTCTTGTGGAGATAGAACACCATTTATTGTTGCATTTGATATGACTAGCGAAGAATTTTCTGAAGTCGACCTCCCAATTAGTTTAACAAGCTGGTCCGGGGATCTTGCTATATCTAAGCTACGGGGGTCTCTTGTTGTGCTTGAATCCAACTTTCAGGTTTGGATGATGAAGAATGGTAATCCAAAGACTTTCACACATATATTCAACATTAACGACACACCAAATGCAACAATAGGACGCGTGCTTGGATTTAGAAAGAGTGGTGAACATGTAGTTGAAATTCAAAAAGATGGCAACAATGCTGAACTTTTTGCTTGTGAACCAAAGTCACAACAAATCAGTCCTATTTGGATCACCGGAGAGATATATTCATTTTTTGCGAGTTCCTACATGGAAACTCTACTGTTGCTTGATCATTAAGATTGGATGCAAACTATTTTTTGCGAGTTTGTTTGGAGCAGGCAATCCAGGTATCCTTAGCTGGAAGTTTGTTATTAATTTTTAAATTTGTTTTTGCATATTTTATTGGTAAGACTATTAGACTTGGATTGGTTAGCATTTAGATAAATGAGTTTTCTTTATTTCAAACTTTTGTAATTGCTAGATTCATGGATACGTGATTTGTTCGGTATCATTACGTTTATTTCTTCTCTTAAGACGAGATAAATAAGTCATTGTATGTTTCACCTATGTGTATATAAGTTTCGTTTTTTATCTCTCATCAATTGGTAATTCATTCTCCTTATGACCTCCCATTAACATTCATTTATTTTTTTTTAAATAAACTTTCACCTTTTTTTAAAAATTAAATATCTCGCAAACCGTTAATTGTTACGCGATAAAAATTATACCATTGCGACGAGATTTAAATTATCTTTCTATAGATATGCACTACTATATATTTTTAACGATTTTTTTTTTCAAAATTTTGGCCCAAAAAAATCATATATGATTTGTGAAAATCATATATGACTCAATTCTTACAAATCATATATGATTTTTGAAAATCATATATGATTTGTGAAAATCATGTATGATTTTTATGGGCAGAATTTTTGAAAAAAAAAATATGTCGAAAATATAGAAAAATGCATATTAATAGAAAAATAATTTAATTCTCGTCGCGATGGTGTATTTTTTATAATTTGAAGATTTGCCGTTTGCTAGATATGTTGTTTTAAAAAAAATGTGGAAAATGTTTTTTTATTAACTTTGATTAAAAATGGATGGCTAAGATTGGTTTATTGGATTTATGATATATATAAGATCTATATTAATCAACTCATGTATTCTGTTTTGCCAAAAAGAATGGCAATATTGTCACGAAGATCATTTTCTGTAGATGGTAATTACTTTTGTTGTCATTATGTTTAAGATAAACCTTTGGAGACTGATATTTCTCATGTCATAAGACATACAATGAAATCTATTAATACCAGACAAATATGATTTTTAACAAAATAATAAGAAAAGTAGGTGAAAGGCTTCTTTAGATGTTATGTGCATTTTGAAAAGGAGGTGATTCAATCTTACAATCTATGCTGAATGAAAATTCTCATTGTTTGGCTGGATTCATTAAGGTACTATATGACCATGATTCATATAGTTTGCAGCCCACCAAGGCGGGACCCCAACAAGGGGCTCTGCCGCTTAACCTCGCAAGAGGCGTTGCCCCTTGAGCCTACATTTAGTTGTGGCGGCATTAAGCTATCTAAAACGAGTGTACACTCCACACCTCTTAACTTCACTATAAGCTAAACCTCTAACCTTTTGATCTCAAGTAAATCACAATTACACAATATATAGGTGATGATACTAAAAATCACCAACAATAATCACATACATAAAACTCATTTGTTGATTGAAGAAAAAGAAATAACATACAGATTGGGTTATGTTGAAAAAAAAGATGGTGATAAAAGTATGGGAAGGGGGCTTATTATGTAACACACCAATAACTAAAATACTTCTCTCTCATAACACATCATATATGTTATTGAGTTTCACAAAATACCTCACGAATGAAATGTTAAATGTCTACCATGCATACCTTGTATTGTCTGTTAAAGGACTAATAGTTGATAACGTTTAAAGATAAACGAAACATTTTTTCTATCAAAACACGAAAGGTTGCAGTCAAAGTAAACAGCAAAACGAACAATGTAATTTACTCTTTTATAATTAACATTTGTGAAAATGTTCATTTAGTGCAGGTGACAGATACCAATAAGGCATTACCTCAGTGGTATCACTTTTGCCGATTTGAACATTTTAGAGTGTAAGATATAGATAAATATTTACAGAACGCTAACTTAACAAATATATGCATCGCTTAGTTGCTAAATCTTGCATTCATTCTTTTTTAATATCTTTTTTCTCAAAGTGTTTCTATGTTTCTCATCAAATTGGCTCACTTGTCATTTTTATTGGGCTTTCTGTAATATTTTTGGATCACTTAGTTTCAATAATATTGAAATCTAGAATATATTGTGTTATTAGTATATTTAATGGATTAATCTCTTTTTTCGAATATCTCATAAAAAAAAATTAGCTGTTTTTTTAGGTAATCACATTGTATAAATTTTAAAATAAGTTATGGTGTGTGAAAAAAGCAATATGTTACGGAGTATCTTTGTTACACAAAAGGTGTAGATTGGCGGGAACACCCTGATCCCGGGCAGGGACGGAGCCAGGGTGGGTCCCATGGGTGCCCGTAACACCTATGAATATTTTCGATTTAGTGTTAATTTTAAGAAAAAACATCGATTTTTCCGAAATACATCTTAAATGATCCTGATCCATTGAAATGTGTTATTAGTGTAACTGAATATAATCTTATGTGTATTCCTCTCTTAATATTCGGTACATATGAGTTTATATATAAGATACATATGGGCCTAATACATACGGGCCTAAATACAAAAAGCCTAATACATATCGTCTAACACTCCCCCGCAGTTTGAGCGGGAGGAGACCGAACACTCAAGCTGTCACGAAACTCAGCAAACAATATTGACGGCAACCCTTTGGTAAAAATATCAGCATACTGAAACCGAGAAGGAACATGTAGAACTTGAACTTGACCAGTAGCAACCAAATCACGAACAAAATGAATATCAATCTCAATGTGCTTTGTCCGCTGATGCTGAACAGGATTAGAGGACAAGTACACAACACTCACGTTATCACAATACACAATAGTGGCTGAAGATAACGGAGTATGAAGCTCACGAAGTAAATTCCGAATCCAACATGTCTCAGCAACAGCATTAGCAACACCATTAGCATTAGTAAATGTGAGATACTGAAGAGAACCTGCAAGACTTCGGTATAACGTGGGATCATCAACCGGAGTACCACCAGCACCCAACTTGGACTCAGTATCAACAGGAGTTCGAGAAGGGTTACATCCAACCATATGTGCATGCTCTAAAACCTCCATAGCATATTTACGCTGTGACAAAAACATCCCAGAAGAGTCACGCATAACCGAAATACCCAAAAAATAATTAAGAGCACCTAGATCAGTCATAAAGAACTCTCGATGTAAAGAGGATATAATCTTCTGTAACAAACAATCAAAGGAAGCAGTAAGAACAATATCATCCACATAAAGCAACAAGAATGCAGTATCAGCACCCTGTTTGTATATGAACAAGGAGGAGTCACACCGACTAGAACGAAAACCAACAGTAGTAACATAAGCAGCAAACCGCTGAAACCATGCTCGAGTGGCCTGCTTAAGACCATAAAGAGATCGCTGCAATAAACAAACATAATCAGGATGCACAGGATCCCGAAATCCGGAAGGCTGATGCATATAAACAGTCTCAGCTAAATCACCATGTAAAAATGCATTCTTGACATCAAGCTAATGAATAGGCCAATGACGAGAAATGGCTAAACTAAGCACAGTGCGAATAGTGCCCGGTTTAACAACTGGACTAAAGGTCTCATCAACATCAACACCCTCAACCTGTGTGCTACCATTGGCAACAAGACGTGCCTTATACCGACTAAGGGTGCCATCAGCCAAATACTTATGACGAAACAACCACATACAATGAACAACATTGGCACCATCAGGCCGAGGTACATTAGTCCAAGTTTTATTTTTAATAAGTGCATTATACTCATCATATATAGCATTGCGCCAATTGGGATCATTAAGAGCATCCTTAAATGACCGAGGTAAAGGAGAAATAGTAGACACATGATCAACATACTTAGGATTAGGACGAGTAGTCCCGACACGAGAACGTGTGACCATGGGATAAGTAGATACGGTAGGTTGGTTAGTGATTGGAGGTGCAGGTATGACAATATGTGGTGGAGAATGTGGTGTAGGTGGCACAGGCGGGGTAAGTGGTGTAGGTGGTGATGGCGGTGTAACTGGTGTTGGTGATTTAGGTGGTTCAGTTGGTGTAGTGGGTATCGGCAAATTTGGACCAATGGGTGTGGTACGGATAATGGTGGAAATTAGATGGGAATAATCTTCCAAAAAATCATAGGAAGGAGGAGGCAAGGATTTATGTGTTTGAAACGGAAAAACGGTTTCATCAAAGGTTACATGACGGGAAATGATAATCTTATTGGTGTTAAGGTCAAGACAATGGTAGCCAAAATGGTTGGCAGCGTGCCCCAGAAAGATTGAAGGAGTGGCACGTGGACCTAATTTATGATTAGTATCAATATGTGGGTAACAAAGGCATCCACATATTCGGTACATATGAATATAATCTTAAGTGTATTCCTCTCTTAATATTCGGTACATATGAGTTTATATATAAGATGCATATGGGCCTAATACATACGGGCCTAAATACAAAAAGCCTAATACATATCGTCTAACAATTAGTCTTATTTATTTAGCATCTTAAAATCTATTATAGTACGATTAAAAAAAGTTTCTGCACCCGGACATGTTTGTTCCTGGCTCCGTTCCTGATCCTAGGTGTCTTTTGGCACCAGCCATTGTCTGTTATCTCTGTATTCGAAACCAAAAAATTTACTACTAATGTGCTATACGTGTATAGCCCCAAGGTATTCACATTTTTAGTTTTTTGCACATTGGTTAGGCATGTATCTACCATAGATGAACTTTTTTTGACGTAAATAAGCTACTATACAAAATAACACTAAATCTAAATAAAAATTTCATCATGTCACAAAAACATTATGTGCTAGAACACCCATCGCAATGTACTAGTTAAACTAGAGGTGAGCATGGTTTGGGTAATAACCGAATAAATCAAAAACCGAAAGCGAACCAAACTAAAAAAGCCAAATTGAATTTCTAACCGAACCGAATTTGCCAAAACCGAACCGAACCGAACCAAACTAAAAATTTGGTTTTCGGTTCGGATATGGTTTTGGCATGAACCGAAAACTGAATTTATATAAATTTTTATATATTTTTATATATATAAATACTATTAAAATTTTATTCTAATATAAAAAGCAGCTTGAAATATTAACTTTATTAAAAATAAAGTTTTCAAGAATATAATAAAAATGTAAATGGTGTAATTCGCGTTATTCGGGTCAACTAGAAAATCAAGCGAATTCAAATTCGGTTCAGTTCGATTTTCGATTTAAAAAAAACAATTTACCCGAACTACCCAAACCAAATAAACCGAATAACACGATAACAAAACTGATCAAGACCCCTAAGTTAAACAACCTCATTATGATTAAATATAGAGAAGCCCATCCATAAACCAATCGAACTAGAAGCCCAATGGGCTAATCGTTTATTAATTATAAAGACTTTTAGCTGCTAAGGATATATGCTATAAATACGAAAAATCAATAAGCATCACCAAAAACCCCTACCTTTTGAAATCCAAGTCGAAATCATGAAAAGGCTTCCTATCAAATCACTGATTCGTTTCACATCCGCGTCAAAACCATGGAATTCTCTCATCCGTAGCTCTAAGTTTATTCGTGACTGCCATGCCATCCACCTCAGAAAGCCTCACCATCGCCTACTAATAAGATACGCTAGTCAAGGTGGGAATAAACATGTTGAGGAGAAGTGTATTTCGATCGTGGATGATGATACGTTCCCCAAGCAGAAGCATTCCATGATTATTCCCATGTCCATTAAACGAATTTACAATCCAATGATAGTTTGTAGCTCTCAAGGTTTGCTCTGCTTTTATAACGGTTATTCAAGTCGAGGTCAATCTGAAACAAAGATAGCCGTTCTATGGAATCCAACAATTGGAAAGTTAGTTGATATTCACTTGCCTAATGTGTTAGATACTTTGATTCACTAAACAGTTATGGTTTTGGGATTTGTCCTCATACTAGTGACCTTAAGCTTGTCAAGATTATCTCGTCGGTGGGATTGGATATTATTCCTGAGCAACTTGAGGTCTTCACATTGAGACCAGGTTTTTGGAGAAGTCCACGTAGCAACCTGCCTCGTAAATCAGTTGGGTTTACACTGTTTACACATAACCAGGTAGTTATAGAAAAATTTATTTATTGGCTTGCTTTTGATAGGGTTCATATGGAAGGTAAAAATTTAATTATCTCATTTGATATGATAAGTGAGGAATTTGTAGAACTACACCTCCCCGAGAGTGTAACAAGAAACGAAAGTTGTTTGCAAATATCTACGTTAAAGGAGTCTCTTATTGTGGTTGAAACTAATGGGACCAATTTACCTGTATGGATTATGCATAATGGTGATCCAAAAACTTTTACGCCAATATTCAATATTAACACACCAAATACATGGATAAGAAATGTACTTGGATTCAGAGAGAGTGGTGAACCTATATTAGTAATGTTGACAGGCCTTGCATCTCTTTCTCCAGGATCGAATATGATCAAAACAACATCATGTGTTCATCAAACAAGAACCGATAATAGAAACAAAGAATGGGCGAACCCCTTTGATAACTGATATATAAATCTAATTGGGTTGAATTGATTTACAGATTCTATGCTATTTATACAAGACGAAACGTTGCTTCTCAAAGACACAACGATTCACAGAAACGTTATAAAACTTAAACGTTGTAACCTATCTATAACTAAATAACCGTTTCTATCCTAATGGGTTTGTTGGCCTGTGGCCCAAACCGAAAATCTATCTACATGCCTATTTTGACCCATTTGTTTTCTTTGGCATAATAGACATTAATACGTCCAAAAGTTCCCCCCTAATGTTGATATGCCAAAGTCTTCAATCTGCAGTCTTTCATCTTCTACATACTTTTCTTGTTTCTTGCTTGCTTTCTTGCTTGTGATATAATCAGAACCGAGATGTTTCTGATTTTCTTGCTTTTTGTGTTTGATCGAAAAGATCAAAAGTTCTTGCTTTTGTGATCAAAAGATCAAAATTCTTGCTTGAAACTCTAAGGTTTCTTCTTGCTATCTTGCTTGAAACTCTAAGGTTTCTTCTTGCTTGAAAACACTAGGTTTTATCTTGCTATGAACCACAAGGGTTCAGTTAATCTTGCCATGAATCACGAGGATTCAGAATAATCTTGCTATGAACCACAAGGGTTCAGTTAATCTTGCTATGAATCACGAGGATTCGGAATAATCTTGCTATGAACCACAAGGGTTCAGTTAATCTTGCTATGAATCACGAGGATTCGGAATAATCTTGCTATGAACCACAAAGGGTTCGGTCTTGCTATGTGCTATGAACCACAAAGGGTTCGGTCTTGCTATCTTCCTTGTTGGTTAACTGCCGGTTTAATGGCAGATGTAACCACCTTCTAATCTTTCCTTTCTGTTCTTGGTTAACCCCGGTTGGTGGTAACCGTTTTCCCTTCTTTCTTTCTCTTCAAATGGCATCTTCCTTCACCATATCTGCTGTTTTTTAGGTTTAATCATGAGTGATGATTGTTAAACATGATTTGAATGTTGTTTGATCCCTTGAAGCTCTGATACCACTGTTGACAGGCCTTGCATCTCTTTCTCCAGGATCGAATATGATCAAAACAAAATCATGTATTCATCAAACAAGAACCGATAATAGAAACAAAGAATGGGCGAACCCCTTTGATAACTGATATATAAATCGAATTGGGTTGAATTGATTTACAGATTCTATGCTATTTATACAAGACGAAACGTTGCTTCTCAAAGACACAACGATTCACAAAAACGTTATAAAACCTAAACGTTGTAACCTATCTATAACTAAATAACCGTTTCTATCCTAATGGGTTTGTTGGCCTGTGGGCCAAACCGAAAATCTATCTACAGGCCTATTTTGACCCATTTGTTTTCTTTGGCATAATAGACATTAATACGTCCAACAAGTAAAGGAAACAATATTGAAAGAGGATGAACTTTTTGTTTATGAACCCAACTTAAAACAAATCAGGTCTATTGGGATTTTTGGAGCATTATTTTCATTCTCCGTGTATTCTACGCCGAAACACTGCTCTAGCTTGATCATTAAGATAATGGCAACGTTGCAAAAGGTGGAGTATATATGAGAGTCGACGTCTAGAGTAGGCATAAAAGGTATAGAGATAGAAGAAAATTTAAATTGAACTTAAGACCTCACACATTTTAGAGTGATAGTCACAAGCCCTTTTGCTACTAGGCCACGCTCAAATGGTTATAATGACTCATGTTATTCCTTTATATAATTTTAACTCGCGCACGAGTTTAAAATCGGCTTAAATTATTACTATCAGAAATATAAATATTACAATGAAGATTTGACCTCACGCGTTACTTTGAGATGAGAGTTAATAGATGGGATTCTTTATAATATGTTTGAGGGTCATTATGTGCTACTAAACACACATAATGTCTAAAACTTGATACAAATTAGTTAAATTTAAATGAGATCAACCTAAACACTGCAACAAAAATCTATACAAAATATAAATTGATATTAACACATAATGAAAAAATTATGTGAAAATTAAAATCGTATGTGCACGGGTATTATAATTTTATAATATTAAAAATTTAATATATTTATAAAGAAAAATATTCAACATTATAAAATCATGAATAATGAAATATTATACTCCCTCCGTCCCATATTAAATGTCCATTTTGATTTTTCAAAGTCATTTTTTTTCAACTTTGACCTTAAATATTTTTGTTTGTGTTATAAAATATTTGATGCAAAATATATGAATAGATTGTGCTTTAAACATATTTTTCATTAGTATAATTTTCATAAATATAGTATAACACAAACAAAAATATTTAAGGTCAAAGTTGAAAAAAAAAATACCTCAAAAGTCAAAACAGGACATTTAATATGGGACGGAGGTAGTAATATTTAACTTCAAAACAAATTTATTGGAATATTATTACCTGTTATATTATGTTTGTAATACTATTATTAATACTATTACATATTGTTCTTTTATTTATATAATATAATTTTACAGTTACTAAATAATATTGACAACTAATTGCCAAATATACAAAACGGCTATAAATAGAACCTCTATCAGCATAAGCTAAGCACACTACTCCCAAATACAAACCCTAAAATGTCTGACAACATACCTTTTGAAATCCAAGAAAAAATCATGAAAATGCTTCCGATCAAACCATTGATTCAATTTAGATCCGTTTCAAAACCCTGGAAGTCTCTGATTGATAGCTCCAAGTTTATCACTGATTACCACATCCTTCACAACACTAAGCCACACCACCATCTACTCGTACAGTACGAGGATGTTAATTCTGAGCAAAGATATGTTTCATTTCTTGATGATGATACTTTTCCACAACAAAAACTTTCCTTGAATGTTCCCATGACTGTTAATCAACTTTACAAACCAATGATAGTAGGTAGCTCTCAAGGTTTGTTATGTTTTTGTAGTTATGATCTAAGGCCAAGCTACGCTGAAACAAAAACGGCTGTTATTTGGAACCCTACTATTAGGAAATCTGTTGATGTTGTTGTTCCTAATGTGTTAGATTATGGACCTTATAAAACTGTTGTTGGTTTTGGGGTTTGTCCAGATACTAATGACGTTAAGCTTGTTAAGCTTAGTCATATTATTTGTCCGATGTCAACTGGCACTGCGTTTGACATCCCTAATCAGGTTGAGGTGTTTACGTTAAGCTCGGGGGCTTGGAGAGTTCCAGCTGTTAGTTTCCCGCGTAAATCAATTGTGTTCATGCCGCATAATCAGGTGGTTATAGAAGGATTTATTTATTTTCTTTGCACTGATTATTATACTGTGGATGATGTTAAAGATGAGTGGTCTAAACTCATTATGTCCTTTGATATGACAAGTGACGAATTCACAGAAGTGTCCCTTCCTGATTGTTTAGCAAAGGAACATAGCATTGATTGTTTTATATCTAAGCGAGGGGAGTCTCTTGTTGTGGTTAAATGCAGTTATGATACTTTGAAATTGGTTTATGGTGTATGGATGATGGAGGATGGTGTTCAAAGATCATTTACAAAGCTGTTCACGATTGACACACCTGGTGCATCAATATCAAAAGTACTTGGATTTAGGGAGAGTGGTGAAGCTATACTTGAAATGATAATTGATACTGCTTATGGAGAGTTTGCACTTTGTGTTTATGAGCCCAACTCAAAAGACACCAATTATCTTGGGATTTCAAGAAGAGGACGCTCTTCATCTGCAGCAAGTTCCTACATTGAATCAATGCTTTTGCTTGATCACTGAGATCGCGTATCTACTTCAACATAAATTAAGGAAAAACATAATGTCAACATTGCAAGTGTGGAGCCAACACACTACTTTTGGAGGAGGCAAGAAAGGTAATGCAGTATGGAGATTGTAGTGCGTTCATGGCGCAAAGTAGTTTTAAGTTTATGACGGTTAGAAACATTATGTATGGATTTGATGCTTCTGTTAGATCTATGTTATATCGATGTCTCTAATTTGTATTATGGTGCATATGAGTTACTGAATGAATAATTGAATGCACTACATATAGATTTGAAAGTTATATCAGACATGTTTTGTGGTTTAGTTACTTTGTTTTGCAATATAAGAGTGTCTTTAGCGATATAGATGATCTGCTATCTCACGAGGAGGGTAACACTCTATGTCTCTATCTTAGTCAGTAATTTTTGGTCATTTATTCAATTTATGGTCACACTTTATCTAAGTTAGCGGATTAAGTTTTTCTATACAAAACGTGGAACTTTGGCCTGATCGACCTTGTAAACGAATAGATCCCTTGCGTTTGTGAAAGTGTAAATATCTGGTGTAATTGTTTATAATGTGTATGGAAAGCTTGCTGTGTTTTTATTCTATGATAAAACTTACAATGAGCTGATGTTTATTAGGAGAACCCAGTTAAACTATTTGGACAGGCTTATACCTGCAAAATGGTAAATCAAAGTGGTGAGCATCTTGTTTATGGACTCTATTAATTGATCAAGTTATAATCTGATAAATTATAATTACTTAACTTTTCTTTGTTCATACATGTATTTTTAGGTAACTAAATATAATATACGATAGAACTAAAGGAAGAAAATTTATCCAGCCTACGCATTTTTAGTATATATAGTAAGTTATATATTCCAATGCAAACATCATGTATCGTCCGCTCATTGTAAATCACTCAAGTATCTTTGAAGTATTTGACAAAGAAGAAGCAAGAAGGATGTGACTTACGTAGACTTGTATATGTGCAACATTTTGGTTCCTTTAACCAATCAGTGGCGATAAAAATCATAATGCCAGTTTCACTGAGGAGTTTGTTCTGCTGAAACTAGATGAAGAAGCTTGGAGAAAATCATTGTTCCGTGAGTATGAACCAATAGTCGGGGTAAGAGATGATAACTTACTTTATGTAATTTCTCACAGCTATTAATTACTTCTTCATTTCCTTGAAAAGTATAATATTTTTTACTGCATATTGCAGAGATTGTTGCTATATTGAGTATGTGCATATATTTCATTACTTAGTTAAATATCAAATACAATGCTTATCTGATGCATAATTATGACAAAATATGGAAAGACAATGATATTATAAGCTGTACTTAATTGAATGGAATGATAAGTAACGCGTTTACATCGCCAAAGGACCCGTGTAATGATGATACATACGCAACAGAAATCAACCTTCCAATGTTTAACTTCATACCTTATTAGCAATTAATATAGTGCTTAGAAATTAAACTATTAAAATTGCTGTGAACTGCATTCTGTGTTAGAAACTTTGTTTCGCTCACTGATAGACCATTCGCCTAAGAATTAATATCACGGATAGAAACTGTTTAATTACTGTTCCGGTTATCTAGAGGTAGCTGCTGATGAGCCTAAGCACATTTATGTTTTGTAAATTAGAAAAAGCTTATGACTTAAGCTATTTCTTTACAGAGTTTCGCACAAAAAATAAAAAAATAAAAAAATAAATAAAAAAACACTCCTATTTAATCTTTAATAAGCTATTTTCGGGTATATGCTTAAGTGTTGAACTTATAAAAGTATAATCTTGCCACATTTCTTCAAGTGAGTAAATGTTTTGGGGTACATGTTTTATCCGAAATATGATCCGAACACTGTTTAGCTTATCAGATTTTTTAAAAGAAAATAACCCATTTACAGAACAATAATGGTAATGCTTTTTGAAAGCTCTTAGGAACACTCCCTAACTACTGAAAAAAATAAGATCTGGATTCAATTCCATCTCATATTGGTACTATAATCCTAAAAATTCAAAATCTTAAAATCAAAAAGTGAGACAACATACCTTGGAAATCCAAGGTGAAATCATAAAAAGGCTTCCTATCAAACCATTGCTTTAGTTCAGATCGGTTTCAAAAGCATGGAAGTCTCTTATCGATAGCGCTGAATTTATTGCTGGTTACCACTTACCACACTCAGCTGCACCATCTATTTATAAGATATTATCGTGAGTTTTAGCCAAAAGATTTTTCCTTAGCTAATAATGATGATAAATGGAAATGTGTTTCGGTTATAGATGATGATACTTTCCCCCAACAGATATTTCCCCTATACTTAACAAACTAAGTATAATTGGTAGCTCTCTAGGCATCTTCTGCTTTTATAGTTGTAAAAGGCCAAGTTATTCCAGAACTAAAACTGCTGTAATATGGAATGATTAGAAATCCTAGTATAAGAAATTCGGTTAATATTGCTGTTCTTGATGTGTTAGATAGGCGGCCTTATAAACTACTGTTGGTTTTGGGGTTTGTCCAAACACGCACTTTTGACCCTATATTTGTCAAGATAGGATATGTTGGTATCCCGTGGAAATCTGATAAAATCCCTGATCAAGTTGAGGTATTTACAATAAGCACAGGGGTTTAGTATTCCACGTTATTCAGTTTTATTCACAGATGAGCAAAGTTACTTTAGGTGGGTTTATTTATTGGAATGCGTATGATAGGCTGGAGGATCATAAAAAGCGTAAACTCAATTATGTCATATGAAATGAAAATTGAGGACTTTAAAGAAATATACCTTCCTGGTAGTTTACCACAGGACCGTGACAATTTTGAAACGTGACCGACATCAACATTAAGGGAGTCTCTTGTTTTGCTTGAAGTCCTTGAACACAATTATTTAGCTGGGGATCGAGTTTATGGTGTATGGATAATGGAGGGCGGTGTCCAAAAATCATTTAGAAAGCTATTCACCACTCGTGACAAAGCAGCAGCTGCATTAATTCAAGAAGTTGTTGAGTTTAGGAAGAAAGGTGAAGCTATCATTGAGAAGCAAGGTGATTTGAAACGTGACCGACATGAACATTTTGTGTATGATCCCAACTCGGAAAACATCAATCATATCGGTATTTATGGAAGATATTGGTCATTCAAGGCGAGTTTCTACCCGCCTGAAATGCTACTTTTGCTTGATCACTGAGATCACAATATCTACTTAAACACAAAGTTTGAAGTTAAGAACTATCCTCTTTTGGAGCAGTCAAGGAGAATTGAGGTTTGGAGATTAGTATTAGCATATCATTGTTTCTAATCTTTAAGTTAATGCATTGATTAGGTGGGATCAGTAATGCCCAATGGGCAATATGTACTACTAAGAAGTTGTTATATCATGTCTAATGTACCACTTTGTTGTAAGCTCTTTTAGGAATTTTATTTTTGTTACATTGTATGTGGATCTTTTGGTTTCTTAAACTAGTCAGTGTCTGATGTTATGATGACACCAACAGTCTAAAACTCTAACCAAATGATTGTTTTTATGCTCAATCAAGTGTATCCGGCCCAGCAACCTCCATTCGGCCCAACCATCACTACTTGGCCCAGCTAGCTTTTTTTAGCCCAAACTTTTGTTGTTTATATTTTTGTGCCAGTAGCGAGTAGCGACCTTGGCAAAGTTGCAAAAAGATTAAAGCTTTTGACTTTGGTTCAACATTAGTTTCCACATGCACTCACTTGTATTAAATTATTGTAGTTATCAGTTGTTTGTATGTATAGATCAATGATATTACATATCTACAGATTGATCTCTTTCGGCAGTAAGATACCAATGTCTTTAAAACCTTTTGTGAACTTTATACCCAAACATTTTCAAAGTTCAAAGCAAATCTTAAGGCTAGGCACAGTACTCGATCGGTTTTGTTGATCGGTCATGCATGGTCACATTCGGTCGAGCCCACTATGGGTTTAAGGTCATGGTCGGTCGAGTGGTGACCAAATCCCCAACTCGGTTGAAATTTTGACTGATTTTTACACACTTTTTTTTTTCTTTCTTTCTACATTAAAAATAAATAAATAAATAAATAAAAAAGAAGAAGAAAGCTCACCACTGTGGTCATGAGAGAAAGCTGATGTGCCAAGGTCATGATCGGTCACGACTGTGCCCAGCCTAATGTTCCTGTATATATCAACCTACATTCAATCGTATGTAAGTGTCTTTTATTATTATTATTATTATTTTTATTTTTTTTTATTTAAACATCATTTTATTATTATTATTATTATTATTATTATTATTATTATTTTATTTTATTTTATTTTTTTTAATTATTAAGATCACTTTATTAGAAAATTATAGGATTTACAAGAAATTATTATTATTATTATTATTATTATTATTATTATTATTATTATTATTATTTTTTAATCAACACTTTTATTAATAATAATAATTATTATTATTATTATTATTATTATTATTATTATTATTTAATGAGAAACTAAAATTTGATAAATGCAAGTGGCCCAAGTTGAGCTCATATTCATATATATTACAGTATTTTAAAAATGGATCAGTCTCATCATATAAAGCCCAAGCGTTATTGGCGGGAAGATATTTAATCTATAAATAAAATTCCGTTAGATAAACTTCCATTCTGAACAAATAATCAAAAACCCTAATGAGCATCTCCAAAATCAAATTTTCGTACCATATACCTATGGAACTCGAAGCGGAAATCATCAAATGGCTTCCTGTCAAATCATTGATTAAATTCAGGTGCGTTTCAAAAACATGGAAGTCTCTCATTGATAGCTCCGAGTTTATAGTTGATCACAACGCCGCATGCCACACCCGCCCAAGACATCATGTACTAGTAAGTTATGTTGATTTTGAGCGTAAATATGTTTCGATTGTAGATGATGAAATTTTCGAACAACAGAACCTTTCACTAAGTCTTAAATCTATACGGAGAATAGTTGGTAGCTCTCAAGGATTGTTTTGCTGTTTTTACACTAAATATAAAGAGTCTTATGCAAATCCAGATGACTCTAATACAACAAACATGGTCCGTCTTTGGAATCCTGCAATTAGAAAATCAGTTGATATTGTTTTGCCTAATGTGTTAGAAAATTTGCGCTTTAAAACTGTCGTCGGTTTTGGGGTTTATCCAAACACTTGTGACCCTATGCTTGTCAAGATTACATTTATGCGAAGTCTACCATCAGAATCTGAGATTACCCCTACGCAAGTTGAGGTTTTTACATTGAGATCACGGGTTTGGAGAGGTACATGTAACAATCCACCTCGTAAATCAGTTTTCTTCACACATAATCAGGTTGTTATAGATCAGTTTATTTATTGGCGGGCTTATGATAAGATTTATGTGGATGATAAACTTCATTCGTATTATCTGATTATGTCATTTAATATGATAAGTGAAGAATTTACAGAGTTTTACCTCCCTAAAAATTTAGCACTCAAGCGTCGTGACATTGGTTTGCATATATCTAAGCGAAGTGAATCTCTGGCTGTGATTCAGTGCAAGATAGAGGCCGATAAACGAGTTTATGGTGTTTGGATGATGAACAATGGTGATCCAAAATCATTTACAAATCTTTTCACCATTAACCCACCACATGAATCAATACGAAAGGTACTTGGATTTGGGAAGAGTGGAAAACCAATTGTTTTAAGGAAACATGTTTGTCTAGATGTGGATACACTGTTTGTCTATGAACCCTACTCAAAACGCATGGAAAGTATTGGGATTTCTGGAGATTTTTTTTCATTCTTTGTGAGTTCCTACATGGAAACACTACTTTTGCTTGATCACACTAGCATTAATTAATTAATGTAGTTTTTAGTTCGATTGGAATGAAGAGATGAGGTTTTCAGCAGATAAGTTTCGAGGTGTGAAACGTTACCACGGTAATAGGAGCAACAGTTGAATATAGCTTGATTTTTGATGTAATTAATTAATTACGATCACACTAGTTCGTTTTCATCACAAAGGTACATCCTTGAGTGTTTCTTACTTTTTTTTAGAGGTCTTTAGGGTTATGAAAGGTACGCAAAACTCATCCCAAGTATCTGTTTGTCACATAGGTGTAGATCTGTTTGTACAAAGGAATTTTGTTAACCAAAAGGTGAGAAGGGTTTAGGTTCATGGAAAGCATAACTAAGTACACCACCCAATTACCACTTTTCTAAACATTTACTAAAACCTAGTGGTAACAAGTAGTAGGTTTGTGGTATTTGAGCAAATA
>BPTQ01000008.1:7573474-7586058 GCA_019973895.1 Chrysanthemum seticuspe | reverse complement strand
GACATCAACATTAAGGGAGTCTCTTGTTTTGCTTGAAGTCCTTGAACACAATAATTTAGCTGGGGATCGAGTTTATGGTGTATGGATAATGGAGGACGGTGTCCAAAAATCATTTAGAAAGCTATTCACCACTCGTGACAAAGCAGCAGCTGCATTAATTCAAGAAGTTGTTGAGTTTAGGAAGAAAGGTGAAGCTATCATTGAGAAGCAAGGTGGTTTGAAACGTGACCGACATGAACATTTTTGTGTATGATCCCAACTCGGAAAACATCAATCATATCGGTATTTATGGAAGATATTGGTCATTCAAGGCGAGTTTCTACCTGCCTGAAATGCTACTTTTGCTTGATAACTTAGATCACAGTATCTACTTCAACATAAAGTTTGAAGTTAAGAACTATCCTCTTTTGGAGCAGTCAAGGAGAATTGAGGTTTGGAGATTAGTATTATTAGCATATCATTGTTTCTAATCTTTAAGTTAATGCATTGATTAGGTGGGATCAGTAATGCCCAATGGGCAATATGTACTACTAAGAGCATCCACAATGCTTCAAACTACAAAAGACTTTTTACATTTAATACATTAATTATTGCATTTATTTCTTTATATAAAAAGCTTTTCTCCAAATCTTCTCCAATGCTAAAAAGTCATACAATAGCTTTTTTGTTGAGTCTTAATGCTTCATTAATGTAAATAGCTTGGTAAATTTCTGTCAAACACTTGGTGGATGTCAAGTTGTTGTTGCTAATAGTCTTTCACTCCAATGGCAAAAGTCATTTGAATGACTTTTTGAAACAGTGAAAAGTCTTTGGAAAAGCTACCATTGCGGTTGCTCTAAGAAGTTGTTATATCATGTCTAATGTACCACTTTGTTGTAAGCTCTTTTAGGAATTTTATTTTTGTTACATTGTATGTGGATCTTTTGGTTTCTTAAACTAGTCAGTGTCTGATGTTATGATGACACCAACAGTCTAAAACTCTAATCAAATGATTGTTTTTATGCTCAATCAAGTGTATGCGGCCCAGCAACCTCCATTCGGCCCAACCATCACTACTTGGCCCAGCTAGCTTTTTTTAGCCCAAACTTTTGTTGTTTATATTTTTGTGCCAGTAGCGAGTAGCGACCTTGGCAAAGTTGCAAAAAGATTAAAGCTTTTGACTTTGGTTCAACATTAGTTTCCACATGCACTCACTTGTTTTAAATTACTAGCAGGGTACCCGCGCGTTGCGGCGGCAGGTACATTGAAATAAAACTTTTCTGTGAATCATGTATCTTAGTTTATTATGTTCTTTTTGATAATAAATTTACAGATATCAAAAATTTCGTTTAGCCCGTGCCCATTCGTGCTCGAGCCCGTTGGCCCGTGCTCGTTCGGGCTCGAGCCCGTTTGGCCCGCGCCGGTTCGGGCTTAAGCCCATTTTGCCCGTTGACCGCGCTCTATCTATCAGGGAAGAAGGGAGGCGATTTCAAAGCGAAGCATTAACTGAAGGATGCGTTCGGGCTTGTATGTTTGTATAATGTGATTTATTATTTGTATTAGTGACATTTAATGCAGGGTTCTCGCGCGTTGAGGCGGCGGGTACCCTGAAATAAAATTTTTCGGTGAATCATGTATTTTAGTTTATTATGTTCTTTTTGATAATAAATTTACGGATTTCAAGAATTTCGTTTAACTCGTGCCCGTTTGGCTTGCGCCCGTTCGGGCTCAAGCCTATTTGGCCGTTGCCCGTTCGGGCTTGAATATTCGTATAATGTGCTTTATTATTTGTATTAGTGACATTTAATGCAGGAATTGTGTTTAATTTGGTTGTACAATATGCTTGATAATTTGTATTTCTTATTAAGGGGTATTTTAATAACTGTATTAATTGTATTTATTGACCAGTATTAATTGACTACATTAAATAACATTATTGTGGTGTTTTGTTTTGTTTTGTTTTTTTTAATATGTGCATTAAAGTGGTATACGCTATGCTTCTTGTCTTGTATGCCTGAAAATTATGTGCATTAAAGTATTGTACACTATGCTTCTTTTCTTATAAGTCTTAAAATTTGGAGAGAGAGTCATCTCTATATTATATGTAGTATAGAAGATAGCTTCATTAGATTGTAAATTGTGGTTGAATAGTTGTATTTTTTTTTATGAAATGGTATTTTTAATAGTGTATTAATTGTATTAAATGAGTAGTAATTTTTTTTAGGTTTATTTGTGCTTTGTGTATTGTACAATAAGTATTATGACTTGTAAATTAAGACCAAAAGGAGAGAGATTCATTCCTAAATTATAAGTAATATAAATATATTAAATGGGCCATTAAAAAACAATGGACTATTAAATTAAGAACATTTAATTTTGATGTTTAATGTAATTTATATGCATATTCAGTTATTGCTTATTAAAGAAATGTTTTTTGGTCTTAATATTTTAAGACTTCTTTATTTAGAAAGTCTCAAATGTTTTATATAGTAGTATAGATTGTAGTAATAATCAGTTGTTTATATGTATAGATCAGTGATATTACACATAGACGGAACCAGGACCAAATATGACCGGGTGCACAAAAAAATTTGAACAATAATACTAGAAACACATTTCGATGGACAAGGTGTATTTAAGATGACTTTAAGAAAAATCGATGTTTTTTTCAAAAATTAACATTACATCAAAAAAATCCATGGGGTGCCCGGGCACCCGCGGGAACCCCCTGGCTCCATCCCTGATATTACATATCTACAGATTGATCTCTTTCGGCAGTAAGATACCAATGTCTTTAAAACCTTTTGTGAACTTTATACCCAAACATTTTTCAAAGTTCAAAGCAAATCTTAAGGCTAGGCACACTCGATCAGTTTTGTTGATCGGTCATGCATAGTCACATTCGGTCGAGCCCACTATGGGTGTAAGGTCATGGTCGGTCGAGTGGTGACCAAATCCCCAACTCGGTTAAAATTTTGACTGATTTTTACACACTTTTTTTTTTTTTTTTTTTTTTTTTTTTTTTCTACATTAAAAAAATAAAAAATAAAAAATAAAAGTACAGGTCACCACCCACTGTGGCAACTTGGTCATGAGAGAAAGCTGATGTACGAAGGTCATGATTGTTCACGACTGTGCGCAGCTTAATGTTCCTCTATATATCAACATTCAATCGTATGTAAGTTTTTGTTTTTTTTATTATATTTTTTATTTTTTTTATTTTTTATTTTTTATTTTATGAGAAACTAAAATTTGATAAATGCAAGTGGCCCAAGTTTTACATTATTTTAAAAATGGATCAGTCTCATCATATAAAGCCCAAGCATTATTGGCGGGAAGATATTTAATCTATAAATAAAATTCCGTTAGATAAACTTCCATTAGATAAACTTCCATTCTGAACAAATAATCAAAAACCCTAATGAGCATCTCCAAAATCAAATTTTCGTACCATATACCTATGGAAATCGAAGCGGAAATCATCAAATGGCTTCCTGTCAAATCATTGATTAAATTCAGGTGCGTTTCAAAAACATGGAAGTCTCTCATTGATAGCTCCGAGTTTATAGTTGATCACAACGCCGCATGCCACACTCGGCCACGACATCATGTACTAGTAAGTTATGTTGATTTTGAGCGTAAATATGTTTCGATTGTAGATGATGAAATTTTCAAACAACAGAACCTTTCACTAAGTCTTAAATCTATACGGAGAATAGTTGGTAGCTCTCAAGGATTGTTTTGCTGTTTTTACACTAAGGGCCTGTTTGGCAAGAGCTTTATTTGGGAGCTGTTAGCTTTTTGTTATAAAACAATCTCTTCTAAAATAAATAGCTCCGTTTGGATACGTTTGGATGCATTAACTTCAAGCTTTTATTTCAAACAAATAGCTCCTAAATGAAAAGCTGATTCATGAAGCTTTTTAAACATTTTGGAGCTGTTAAAACTTTAAATTACTGATATACCCTCTAAACATTTGTTTATAATTATGTATATGTCCTTTTACGTCATTTTACATCTTATAATTACATTTAACAGCTAACTTACCAAACACTTTTATTGAAAAAAAGATACAGCTTGTAGCTCATGTTAACAGTTTTGCAGTTAACAGCTTACAGCTTACAGTTTACAGCTTAAAGCATACAGCTTACAGCTAGTTTTGCCAAACATACCCTAAATATAAAGAGTCTTATGCAAATCCAGATGACTCTAATACAACAAACAGGGCCCGTCTTTGGAATCCTGCAATTAGAAAATCAGTTGATATTGTTTTGCCTAATGTGTTAGAAAATTTGCGCTTTAAAACTGTCGTCGGTTTTCGGGTTTATCCAAACACTTGTGACCCTATGCTTGTCAAGATTACATTTATGCGAAGTCTACCATCAGAATCTGATATTACCCCTACGCAAGTTGAGGTTTTTACATTGAGATCACGGGTTTGGAGAGGTACATGTAACAATCTACCTCGTAAATCAGTTTTCTTCACACATAATCAGGTTGTTATAGATCAGTTTATTTATTGGCGGGCTTATGATAAGATTTATGTCGATGATAAACTTCATTCGTATTATCTGATTATGGCATTTAATATGATAAGTGAAGAATTTACAGAGTTATACCTCCCTAAAAGTTTAGCACTCAAGCGTCGTGACGTTGGGTTGCATATATCTAAGCGAAGTGAGTCTCTCGTTGTGATTCAGTGCAAGATAGAGGCCGATAAACGAGTTTATGGTGTATGGACGATGAACAATGGTGATCCAAAATCATTTACAAATCTTTTCACCATTAACCCACCACATGAATCAATACGAAAGGTACTTGGATTTAGGAAGAGTGGAAAACCAATTGTTTTAAGGAAACATGTTTGTCTAGATGTGGATACACTGTTTTTTTATGAACCATACTCAAAACGCATGGAAAGTATTGGGATTTCTGGAGATTTTTTTTCATTCTTTGTGAGTTCCTACATGGAAACACTACTTTTGCTTGATCACACTAGCATTAATTAATTAATGTAGTTTTTAGTTCGATATAAGTTGACGACGAGGATAATGGCACCATTGCAACCTGTGGAGCTTAGAATAGACGACTTTTGGAGTAGAGAAGTAAAGTTTGAATTGAGACTGAAGTGCAATTTAGATGCAGATCATCGATTAGTACATGTTAATTAGTCAAAAGTTAGATGTGTAACATATAGCTTGATCTTTATGTTAGCAGTTAGATCATTGTTTCGAGAATGTCACTCATTAGACCTTCCATCATGTATTCACTCATAAGTTGATTTTCTCTTTCGAACATTGTTTAAAATTATATCATTTACAATCTCTATTTTTGCTAAAAACCTGTTGGACCCAGGCTGCTTTTTCACCCAAGTTTTGAATGACCGAGTTCACCGACCCGTTGAGTACATATGACCCAAATGAACCCAGTTAAAACTATCTGGGTCAACATTGTCGGGGATATATGATAGAAAAGTGATGCAATGATCTAAAGATATTATATGTACTTTATTAGAAACCAAGTTTTGCATTTTGAGTTTCAATTCCATCAAATCCGTACGAGCTACCTCAACTTAGCAGACCATTTGAAATGGACCCTATGGTTGTTAATTTATATTACAGTTTTTGCTTCGGTTCATACATTTTTTATTAAGTAAATTATTTTCACCAGCAAGGATACATTACATTAATCTTGTTTCTCTTCTAGAACTAGTGAAAAAATAATCTAATTGGTACTCTTTGCATATTACCAAATAAAACCATGTAATTACATTGCTCAACGATTTCGTTTAATGCAATTTACCATTTATGTATGCTGCTTTCGATTCACAGTAGAGTTTTCTTGACCATGCATGTGCTTAGAGCAAATAATATAGTTGGTCAGTCTCAGTAACATTTTTCCAAAGTTCTAATAATTTGAGAGTATTTAAAACGAAATAGCTTTTATTTTCCACAAACTTTACAAATATAGAACATGATTCCTTTCAATCTAATCATGATAGCAATAACAGAAAGCACAAAAACAAAATGTAACCATGAGAGCTTTTACATCTAAGCTCTTACTATACGTACGTAAGAAGATAAGAAGATCCATAACTTAGCAAAATCATGAGAAACCACATAACTTGATTAACTTATTCGCACTTGAAACCACTTGGGACTTTCTTGCCACAGACATTAAGAAGCAAGCTAAGAGAGACAGGTACGTTAAGGTTGATCCCCAAAACATTAGCTTTAATTGCAGTGCATAGGCAAATTGCGGCCTCAGTGTCAGCAAGGCCTTGGATAAGGGTGCAACATGGCGTAACAGGTGGAGAACCAACTACGACTCCAACTAACCCGCCAAGCAAATCTGCACACACCCCTAGTTTCAAGATGCCTTTAGGGCAAGTAGCCACAGGCATTGGTGATGGTGCTGGTGTTGGTTTTGGTGTTGGTGTTGTTGGTGTTGGTGTTGGTGTTGTTGGTGTTGGTTTCGGTGTTGGTGTTGTTGGTGTTGGTTTTGGTGTCGGTGTTGTTGGTGTTGGTGTTGGTGGTGTCGGTTTTGGTGTTGGTGTTGTTGGTGTTGGTTTCGGTGTTGGTGTTGGTTTTGGAGTTGGTGTTGTTGGTGTTGGTTTCGGTGTTGGTGTTGGTTTTGGTGTTGGTGTCGGTTTTGGAGTTGGTGTTGTTGGTGTTGGTTTCGGTGTTGGTGTTGGTTTTGGTGTTGGTGTCGTTGGTGTTGGTTTTGGTTTTGGTGCTGGTGTTGGTTTTGGTTTTGGTTTTGGTGTTGGCGTGGGGGTCTTAGGAGTTTCACAATATCCGCAGCCACTAACTGTGGCAAAGAAGAGAAGATTGAGAGCTAGAAAGAAAGCTAGTGAAGCATTGCTCTTTGAAGCCATCTCTAAGTGAGCAACTTAAAATTAGCTTCTTATATATATCTAGATGAAGAGTGAATGTGGAATATATAAGGGGGTTTCAAGGGTTTATATAGGTGCAAAAGGGTGATAGAAAAAGTTAACATGTGCATGCACGTCGACGTGTAGATGGCAATTGGCCATGTTATTTAATAATGGACTATATCTTATCAATCTCTTCAAGAGGATAGAAGTGTTGGTTTAAAATATCTTTTACAAAAGTGCTATAGAATATTAGTATTAATATTAATCTAAAAATGCTACCTTCAATAATGTAGTTTAAATGTTTAATGAATACTCTCTTCGTCCCATTTTGTTATCTACGTTACTATGCTCAAGTCTTTTCAAAAAAAAAAAAAAACGTCAACTTTCTTAAGTGAAAATTATATAATATACCAATTTTTCTATTTTCTTCTTTCAATTAATTTTTGCAATGTTTTCATATATAAGTTGCTATTTAAGGAATAAAAGTAAGATTTAAGATCATTTGAGGATAAAAGATTATATACATACCAAGGGATTAATCTCCACCATTCATTTTTATTAGATCTAATGGATTAGATTAATCTCAACAATTAAAAAAACCAACTTTTATCATTTTTTTTCAAATATAAATATCTTTCAAATCGTTAATCGTCAAGCCAAAAAAAATATACCATTACGACGAGCATTTAATTATCTTTCTATAGATAGGCACTTTGATATATTTTCAACAAAAGAATTTTTTTTTCGTGTTTTTCACGTTTTTTTTCGTTTTTTTATGTTACTGAAATTTGCATTAAAAAATCATATATGATTTAACACTAATTTGAATACCACATGTGATATTAGTGTTAAATCATACATGATATGTATATCATATATGATTTAACACTAGTATCACATATGATATTACATATCATATGTGATTTAACACTAATATCATATGTGATCTTCAAATTAGTGTTAAATCATATATGATATTTAATGCAAATTTCAGTTTCGAAGAAAAACGAAAGCAATAAGACGAAAAACGTGAAAAAAATGATTTTTTTTTTCTTTTTTCGAAAGTATATCAAAGTGGCCGTCTATAAAAAGATAATTAAACGCTCGTCGCGATGGTGTAATTATTTTTGCTTAACGATTAACGGTTTAAGTGATATTTAAATTATAAAAAATAGGTGAAATAATAAAATGCTTTTAATCTCAGCAATTGATTTATTTTTAGATTAATAGTGAAGATGAGTCCCTTGGTATGTAAGAAAAGTTTAGTATGTAAAATAACTCTCCTCATAAATCTTTGATTATAAATTTGAGATGGATTTGATTCATAAAAATAAAGGTGCATACACAATTGTATTTCCTTATTAGCTCCTAAATGTTAATGCATCAATACCATTAATTTTTGGGCTTAAGTAGTAAAATAGCAATGGATTTTTTTTCAAAATCTTGTCTTGTTACGTGAATCATAAAAAGTGTCATTAAATGGAACGAATTTTTATAAAATTTTTAATATACACATTTTGATGTATTATCATACCAGAAAACTGACATGTATCACTATTTTTAACGTGACAATGTACATATTTGAACACATTATGAAAGTTCGTTGCATTTAATAATATTTTTTATAATTCACGTTTTATTTAAGATGAAACTTTAGGAAAAGTTTGTTGCTATTTAATTAGTGACTTAAACCCTTTTGATTTTTTCCCATATTAGTAGTCAACTATTTAGCAACCCCGATTCGTGAAAACACAAACACGCCTAACATAAAAGAAATATAAAATTAAATAAAATAACATTCTGTGAAGGTTTTTATATGCGATCTTTTATGGTAACCAACAAAACATGAACACCATTTTTTTCTAAATTTTTGCAAGAGATTTGGCTTCATTCATGATAGTGAATTACTGATAAATAATAACAACAAAATCGATGTCGATACGATGCATATTTACAAAATGTAACAAGTTGACTGACTTTGAGTGTGATGGACAGGATCAAATCGTTTCTCAAGTCAAGGAATGTTGTCTTCATTCAATTTTCGTACACATTTTTCTGCTTATTCACACTAAACGACTGCTGATAGTTGCTGCTTAGAAGGAGCAGTGAAAGTACACACTGTTAGAGAATATCCATCAGTGATACAAGAGGTGTTTTTTGATAACCATTTTTTCGAAAATATACGTGCTTACAACCAAATGTTTGCGGTGACCTCTTTAGGCGCAAATATTGATTAGCCGGTAAACGTTGGTAGAGGACCTTATGTCTTTAAGGATTCTAATCAAATATATCACCGCATACGTAACTTGTGCCCGGAGCCTCATACGCGCCCTGGGTTTCTTCAGTTGTACATATATGATACCGAGCATGAGGTTCAAAAGAGGCTTGCTCCTTTTCAGGAAAATCGTACAAATCTTCTGAGGACAGAAATTGTGCAATCACTAATTACGTTCCTTGATCAAAATAATACATTAGTGCAGCTGTTTACAACCGCAAGAGATAAATTATAAGAACATGATGTCCTGCCTTTCAAACTTCGGCTTTTCAGCAAGGGTAGAGCATAACAATACGAGCTTCCAACTTTGGACGCAATAGAGGAGAAGCAAGGCTAGACCATCACAATATGTCACTTTCAAAGTATACTCCTGACTATCAAAGAAGAGAAGCTGCCTTTCATTTTCAAGCGCAAACAATTCCCGACAAAACTATGGTATGTGCTGGCGATCAACAAAAGCCAAGGGCAGTCATTAGCTCGCACAAGGGTTTACTTAGAAGACACTATATTTGGTGACGGGCAGTTGTACGTAGTTTTGTCAAGAGGTACATCTCCGCAAGGCCTAAAGATCGTCGTAGAACCGCACCTGCAACAGCCACCTAACACAACCAACAATATAGTGTACAAATATTTTCCCAAAAAAGTAAAAAATTATGTGTCTTAATAGATCTACGGTAGGCTACCTTAGTATGAACATCGTACTAGAAGTAGTTATCTAATGCAGCTATTCCCTATTTGTTATCATGTAATGCTCTCGACATAGGCATGTAATTGCATCATAAATATTAAGTACGGTTTTGCTAATTTTTAGAATCCCATATGTGCATATTAGTTAACCATTGGTATCCTTTGATGACTTTGCAAGCATGTGCACGTGTTTACTTGCTGCGAGGACTGTAAGGATTTTTCCATAGGCCTGTATTGCGATATAAAACGTTTGCTTATCAGCATTTATATAGCTTGCAGAACTATGGCAGATAAAGGGAAAACCGAACTGCTAGAAACTAATCGAACCCAGGGGACCACAACAGCGATTGCTGCTACAAGCGATACGAAAGAGATGCAGAAATTTGCAATACCAGAGGTAGCCGCTCAGGAAATCGATGTTCATAAATCAGGTCAAACTACTGTAGAAGCTGCTATTACTACAGCTGATACAAAACAAAAAGGGAAACATACAGTTTCTGAACATGTTGTCACCATTATTGAAGATACTGAAGCAAAAGAAGGCGTTCTAAAAAATGCTATTATAGAAGCTGGTGTCACCAGTGGTACCAGAGATGAAGGAAAGGTTGTACTACAAGAAAGTAGCGGCGTTGACATTACAAATGTTCAACCACAGGACCTCCAGAAAGAGTTACGGGTGAAAGTTTATCGCAAATGGACTTCAAAAAATGTCGCGGATCCACACCCACTGCACTGTCTTTCATATTACTTGACAAACGCGTAAGCTACAAAATATCAAAACACTACTTGACTTATGAAACTAACGTCTTAATAAGTTCAAAATCTATGTTGACTGCATGGAAACGCGATTCAAGCAAACGCAGAACTTCGAGATATGTAACAGTTTGAATCAGCTTTGCAGATCGGGTCATGTTACAAAATCACTAGGTTTGGCTGCAAAAACACAGACTCCTAGCACCGCTCACTCAACAATAATACTACACTGTTGCTTGGTAAGTATACCGACGTACGTCCACTCGAAGACGATAGCTTCCCAAATCACCACTTCAATTTCGTCGCTTACAACCAACTTGAAGCAAGAGCTAACGTGTGCAATGTAGTCCTCACAGGTATCATTTTTGCATAACCATGTTGCCATACATTAACAAAGTGGGTATTTATCTGATGCATACAAAAATATGTATATGTATTTGTAGACTACATAGGGGTTCTTCGGAGCGTCGGCGTAATGAAATCATTTGGGAGCTCGAGAATGAATCGCATACTCAGGAAGAATGTTCAGATACAAAATTTAAAGTAAGTATTGCTAAACTATCACCTTGAAAGATAGACTAATATCCATATACAACTACACTGACTCGAACCTTCTAACAGTGGGAATACCGTTACACTGAGCCTCTGGAACGACATGGCTACTAAGTTTGAAAAAGAAATAAGTATTCCACTGGAGCAACCTATTATAATGGTGGTAAGCTCATGTTTGGTTAAGACTTTTGATGGTACCATGCGGTTATCAGCAACACCCGCAATGCGTTATTATTTCAATCCAGATGTGCCGCAAGCAAATGAAATACACAATTTGTAAGTTGTTAACATTTGATAAATGCTCGCATAACGTTTCACAGCCGCTTATCAATACCTATTCTAACAAATGGATCAACCAGTTATACTGGGTTATTAGGCACCACTGCTCCTTTAATGTTGCCGCCATTGCAACAACAAACGCAGGAAGAGGGTTTAGTAGAGGAGCCTGTAAATATAGCAACGCTGTTACAAATTAGTCCAGAAATGCTAACGGTAAGATAATAGCAGCCCTTTAAATTAGATAACTCTGAACGCGTAAACTAAGTATCCGTTTAAACAGCAAAAGCAGCACTTTGTCACGGAGGCTGTGATAACAAAAGCAGATGAAGAAATGAATTGGTACAGCAACCGTTGCAAAAGGTGCAACAGAAACATTGAGCAAAATAGCCCTCATTGGCATTGCCAGCAACCGGGGATACCCGCTGTGCCAAATTACAGGTGCAAATAATTATATGATATTAGATATTCCATATTGCTAACGTGCTTCTTCAGTTTCTCAGTTTCATGACGATTTCTGTTTCAGTTTCATGACGTGATGCTTCAGTTTCATGACGTTCTTATTTCTTGACAATATAAGCAAATACCTTTCATAACATAAGATACAAATCTAATGAACAGCATGTTCTTATGTTTAACATTTGGCTGATCCTATAGGAACTCGGATATTTTCCTGAGGATCTAACCGTAATCTCCATGCTAAGGTTTTTCTCAAAATCTCAAATGCTTAATCACAAAATCTCTCTTCAAGCTAATAGAATCTCAACATAATCTCATAGACGTATTATTCGTCTAAATCTCAAATATTATTTTCAATAAGAAGAATCGAAACAATTCATTTAAGGCGCATGAACTATTTCTAACGAGTCACAAAGAAACAATTATTGAATCCTAAATAGGCTCCAATAATTTGGAATTGTTCGATCAATTTCAATCAAACTAATTACATATAGCTAGGTTGTTCATTAAGATTACATAACTACGTGCAATCGTTATACCTTATAGATTATAGTATATTAATAAACGTGGACATTAAACCGTGTCGCCCATAGGGGCCAACGACCGTTACGGTTACTCCCGATAAAACGAGTTACAAAGACAACGTGGAAAACGTTGCCAACGACATGGTTAAGTAAAGAAGTAGACGAAAACAATAGTGTCGGAGGCACTGTTTCACGACGAAAA
>BPTQ01000008.1:7541816-7563737 GCA_019973895.1 Chrysanthemum seticuspe | reverse complement strand
AAGTAAAGCATTGTGAGGTTTTGTGAAACCCTTAGCTTTGTGTCTTTTCATAACTCCAGAAGTAGAAGGACCAATGATTTGATCAGTTGGATGATCCCTATGAATCCGTAAGATTGGAGACTGTGGAACTCCATATGCATAATCCAGATTAGTATAATCAGCACCTTTGGAATCTGAGAAAATACCTTCATCTTCAAGCTCATCATCAGTTTCTTCTAACCCAGGCATGGTAGGATCATCCAAATCATCTAAAGTACTGTCAACAGGTGCAACAGTACTTTGGTCGAAAGTACTGTCCAAAGTACTGTGAGAGTATTCTGCAGTCTTGTTCTTCTTTGCCTCTTCATAAGCTCTCCTTTGTTCATCAGTGTAAGAATGTGCTAATACATCTTGAAGAAGCATCTGATTAAGTTCCTCTTGAATAGATTGATCCTCAGCAGATAATGAGGATTGTGGTGCAACAGTACTGTGTTTTGGAGAATCAGTACTTTGTTTTGGACTTACAGGATCTTCATCAGGAACAGCATTAGGTCTAATATGAACTCCATGAACAACATATTGTAAATCTTCTCCATTGTGCATAGGTTGATTTTCTTCTCTAACAGGTACATAATTCATTGAAGGAGTTAAAACCTCAAGATCAAACATCCAATCAGGACCTTTACCTTTCTCAGTGTCTTGATCTTCTAAAAACTCAACATGAAGACAATCTTGAATCTTCTTAGTAACTCTGTTGTATACTCTAAAGCCTTTACTGTTAGTGCAATAACCCAATAAGTATCCTTCTTCTGATTTGCCATCAAACTTCCCCAGATTATCAATGGTGTTTAAAATAGTAAGAGGACATCCAAAAGGCTTCATAAAACGAATGTTGGGTTTATTGCCCATCAGCAATTCATAGGGTGTCTTCATCTGTGGTTTGGTGACAGAGACTCTGTTAAGTACATAGCATGCAGTACTTACAGCTTCTGCCCAAAATTGAATAGGTAGATGGGAATCTGCTAGCATTGTCCTTGCTGCTTTAATCAAAGTCCTATTCTTCCTCTCTGCAACATCATTTTGCTGTGGTGTTCTAGCAATACTAAACTCCCTTTTTATGCCTTTATTTGCACAAAAGTCATCCATAGGCTTGTTCTTGAATTCAGTTCCATTATCACATCTAATACCTCTAACCTTGAGTCTTAATTGGTTTTCAAGTGCTATAATCAGTGTCTGAATAGCATCAAAGGTGTCATCTTTAAAACCTAAAAAGAAAACCCAACTGAATCTACTGCAATCATCTGTAACCACCAAACAGTACTTTTTCTTATTTAAACTTTCCACAGAGACAGGTCCAAATAAATCCATATGTAACAGCTCCAATGGTTCTCTAATAGTTCTTTCCTCAAGCTTCTTGCAGGAAGCTTTGTGTTGTTTACCCTTCTTGCATGCCAAGCATGATTGATCATTCTTGTAAGTTTTTGAAGGTAGACCTCTAACTAGATTGCCTTTGACCAGTTTGTTGATATTCTTGAAATTAACATGGCCCAATCTTCTATGCCATTGATGTGCCTCTTCAGATGTTGCTTTAGCCACCAAACATGTGGCTCTTCCATAAGAATATAGACTCTTCATGTCTAAACTATACACATCATTTGTCCTTGGTACTCTAAGTACTACCAAGTCATCATCAACAGATTTAAAGTCAGAGGAAAGGATGAGACATTCTGTGTCAGTGAATAACACAGGATGCTTTTTATCACAAATTTGAGAGACTGAGAGCAAGTTGAACTTAAGCTCCTTCACATATCTAACATTCTCAAAGTCAATAAGCCCTGCTTTGATAGTGACTTTGCCAGTAATCTTTCCTCCATTTGGATCATTCCCAAACGCAACTCTTCCTCCATTAATATTTCTAAAATCAGACAAAATCTCTTTGTCTCCTGTCATACTTCCAGAGCACTCACTATCCACAATTAGATGATCTTTAAGCTCCTCTTCTGGGTTGCCCTGCACACAAAGAAAAGAGTTAGTGATTTTTAGGAACCCAAGCCATTACAGACTTGTGTTCCCCTTGTGGAGTTACAAACTCAAATTCTTTGAGTATGTAATTCCCATTATCTTTCAAATGATGATCCAAAATTATCTTTTGATCTTTAACATGTGGATTTTCAAAACTTTCTGGTTTTTCAACATAAATCTCTTTCACCAGTTTATTAGCATTTTCTTGTATCACAAAAACATCAGATTCACTTTTTGTTGAAAGTACTGTGTGTCCCTCAGTAGTACCTTCCTTCTTAACCTATTCTGGTTTAACACGTGGTTCCTGTTATCTAGATCCCTTATGTGAATTGTAATACCTTCTAGGTTGATTGTGAGATCTCCTAGAATTCCTATTCCAAATAGTGTGATCAGTACCTTGTTTTGGCTGAGCAGTACTTTGGAAAGTACTGTGAGATACTGAAGGTTTTGAAAAAGGTCTTCTCTGATGTGGGTATCTATGATCTGGTATGAAGTGTCTGTGATTAACCTTATGTGAATTATTCCAAACTGGTTTGTGCTCTCTAGGTGTGTGGTTGGCAGATCTGTTCTTTGGAAATTTGCTAAGGTATTCTAAGTGTCGATCACAATCTTTGATTAAATGATTAGGACTATAACACACAAAACAAAGTTTTTGACCCATATGTCCAAAGTGATTTCTTCTATGTCTATGCCCAAAATTATTCTGCCTTCTTGGTGAATGATAAAACCTGTTTTGACCAAAGTTATCCCCAAAAGGTTTAGCAGTACTGTTTTGAAAAGGTTTTGCAGAAGGTACTGCTTGTTGAGCAGTACTTTGTTTTAAAGGTACTGCTTGATTTTGAACATTATTTTCAACAGCTTCTTTGGGTTTTTCAGACCTAGATTGAGCTACAAGCTTCTTCCTAAACTCTAGACTATCTACTCCAAAGCGAGAAACATCAGGCCTAGAGGGTTGATGAATGCTAGTAGGATGAGGAACATCATGATAACCATTGTCTTTCTTATACTCAGGTGGTGGTTCACTTATTGAGCCCTCATTACTAGATGTATCTACATAGTTAATGAGTTCATCATCACTAGTGGTTATGTCCTCAAAATCACCATTATCCTGATCACTAGGTTGGTTTTCATTTATGGTACTAAAGTCCATTCCAAATCCTAAGCCTGTTCTAATGTAAGCCCTTCTCTGTTTTTCAACATAAGCATCATGGGACAAGCCAGACTCTCCCCAAGCAGCAAACTTAGCTAACAAATTATCTCTTTCCTTAGTCAATTTCTCAATTTCAGCAATTTTACAGTTTAATTTCCATTCACTAAGTTTTAACTGATAATCCTGTTGTCCATATTTTTCAGCCCAAGCCATTTCATTATTTTCATGAGTTAATATTTTGGCTTCCATAGACTCTAAAGTGATTTGATAACCTGCTACCTCAGACCTAGCCCTAACACAATTATCTCTTTCAATCACATAACTGTTAAGTAATTTTAGATAAAACTCATAACAGTTTGAGCATACCTCAGAGATAGGAGACTGAGTTGGTGAAGTAGCCACCATATCAAGAAGAACACTATCATCTTCACTTTCTTTGCTCCAATCAAATCCTCCAAAGCCATCATTAGATTCCAAAGCAGCATGTTCAGGTTCTTCTTCAAAAGCAGTGCTCCAGTCCAATGCTTCCACTGTGTCTTCAACTGCATCTTCCACTGCTACCATACAGTAAGTCACCGGTTCATCATCAAATTCTTCACTCCAGTCAACTTCTGATAACTTCTCTTGAGCAACCAAAGCCTTTGTTTTAGTTATTGGAATTTCTTTGAGCTCAAGTTTTGGCTTCTCATATGTTCTGTTTGCTTGATACTTAGCAAACCTGCACTCCCTTGCAAAGTGACCAGTCTTTTGACAATTGAAGCATTCAATTTGAGATTTGTCAAAAGTTATTCCTTGTTTTGGTTTGAAATCAATACTTTTGCCTGTCTTCTTCATGTACTTTTTGATCCTTGCAGTGATCACAGCAACTTGCCACCTGATATCAATTTCTTCAAGTGCATCTTTTTCAATCTGTGCTAGATCCTCTTCATAAGTGACATGTAAACTGGCTTGTTGTGCAAAGAAGGAGCACACAACTTCATCTGAGTGCAAAGTGGTAGATGGTGGGGCCTGCTGAGCATATGAAGGGGGATTGTAAACAACAGTACTTTGAGGAACAGTACTTTGAGGAGAAGCAGTTCTTTTGGAAGTACTGCTCTTCTTTTCAGATGATAGAAATGCAATACTATGAGATTTGGAATTGGGTTGACCACTCATCTCATGTTCATACACCTTCAGTTGATGATAGAGATCATCAAAGTCCATAACATCCAATCCTTGTTGTCCTCTGATCATAGTAGCAATCACATGCCATGTAGATGGCAAGCTCCTTAGAAACTTCAAGTTAGCATCCTCAACTGACATTTCTGCCTTGTATAACTCCAACATGTTGAGGAGATTTTGAAATCTATCATATGCAGCATCAAGATTCTCTCTTTCACCAACTGTAAAAGTTTCAAATTGTTGCTTTAGCAAATTTCTGTGCATCTTCTTAGAGGCTTCATTCCCTCCAAATCTGGTCTTGAGAGCAGCCCAGAGCTGCTTAGCATATTTAGCATCATGAAATTTGAGAAGATGACCATCTGTAATGGCAGATAAGAGAATGTTTAGTGCCTTTTTTTGATTCCTTAGGGTTGCTGCTGGTAAGACTGCCTTTGGTGCAGTTGGTTGTCCAGGAATATTAATGGGTTCTGTAACAACTTCATTCCCATTCACAATTACATTCCATAGAGCATGGTCTGTAATGGCAATATACTGCCTCATCTTCATGCACCAGAGATCATATTCTCCCTTCTTGATTATTGGAATTCTGAGTGAGGTGATTGAGGGTGGTGGAACAGCTTCAGTCGACATATTGAATTTTGTTGAAGTAGGATTTCTTCCTAGTCAGAGTTTCCACACAAGCTCTGATACCACTTGTTGGATCGATATACTTTAATCAAACTAACTTTAACTAGCTTGTTAAGGTTTAATAACCTCGGATAAATCCTAAGTTATTAACAAAGAAACACTGAGCAATCTTTATCAAGTACGCGGAATTTACTTAACAAAGCTAAGAAGAATAACTTTTATTATAAACTCTAAATCTGCTTATTATGCAGATACTCTAATACAACTCTAAGATAATCGAACTTCTCTCTAAAACACTAATTCGTAAACTCTAAAACTCTTTTTGGAATCGTACCTCTAATGCCAATCTAGGAGTCCTTTTATAGGCTCAAGGATATCCTAGTCGGTTTACAATTTGTATTCTTGTACGACAAGTACAATCTAAACATAGAATACAATACTTTCCATAAACGAATATAACAGTTCTTTGTTCTTGCAGTACTTTGACTTCATAGTGCAGTACTTTGACTTTGTCTTTAGCAGTACTTTGACTCTTTGACTTCTTCCAGTACTTTGCAGCTTACAGTACTTTCATATCTTCAGTACTTTCATATCCCAACATTACTTAAATGTACACTCTTGGCAGCTAGTGTTTCAAAACTACTATTGCAGACGTAACCGGTGAGGCTTCACTAACGTGGTATAGCCCAGAAGCACACGCCCTGTTGCCTGTATGCTCTGAACTTTTGAGCTACGTTCCCGATCCAAACCCAAGGAAATTACCACCAATTATCAGGGACTTGGAAAACACAAAACACAGGTTTGAAGTTCACTTTGGTAGCGGCAGCAAAAGGGGTGCCCCAAGATTAATACTCGACAGAGTAACAGATGCAGCACAACCTTTACTACCATCAACTGATGCGGGGAAGTCGTCAACGTCAGTAATGGCACCGGCAGAAAAAAAAAAAACCCTACCACAGAAGTTCTAACGGGTATCCTCAAGCCGCCAACGATTTCAGCTGACCCTTTGGGAAAGAGTGAATTTGCTGCACCTACAGAGGCTTCTGCAGCTCGCAAACAGTTATTGACAGGCCCATCGGAACCTGAAGACACCCATGTTGCAAAGAAGCAGAAAAGTAACACCACTGGACACCCACCGGCGTAATAACGGCGGTGGAAAAATGTATGTCTTTTGTAATGCAGTTGGGTTACCACTGCAAAACCTCTAGCTAAACTACTTACTAGATGTGATGTGTAGGAATCATTCGTGTACTAGAAAGAAGAAGTCGATGCCTAAAGAAAAGGTATCTATGGCCATGTTGTAATGAAACAAACTTTGAAAATGCTGTACACACTGTACCGGTGTACAAATTTTGGCCACTGTTTGCACCTTAGTTTCAATAAAATAAGAATTATTATATGTTATCCGTTCGAGCACGACTCTACTAGAACGCACTGCCAGACACGAGTGTTCTTTTACCAATCGAGTCAACACAATAATACATGGAAAGAGTTTGCATAACAAATGGCAGAATCGCGAAAACCACAAACGGTAATAAGAACTATAACATCGCAAAATCAACACGTGACGAGCTTCACCGTCATGCCAATGCTAACAAATGGTGAGCCTCAGGTACCAAAGTATGAAAAAAGACATGAAATAAATTTAAGCACAAGTACGATAAACTTAAACTGATACTTTTTTATTAATTAAACGTTAATTACAGTTGGTTGATTACAACAGGTGAATTACCATGGACAGCACAAAAAAAACGATCTTTTATAGATCACATCCACCCTTAAACCACGCACGGCTTGATCATCACAACTAAACCCTTAATTATCCACAAAAACCCCTAACGACTGAACAACTACTAGAAACAACTATTAACCTTAGCTTCTAAAAATTCAACACCAAAAGAAACAAACTAAAAACCACACTAGCCGTTAGACTCTTGCTCCTCAACCTCCATCAACCCTGCCTGCCTATCCTTCACATCTATCCCTTCTCCAATGGCATCAATTAACGCTTCAAGAACAACCATTGTATCGCGATCAACACGCTGCAGCTCAGAAAGACCCCCAATACCACTGACAGCTTTTCCATTGAAAGGACCGAACCAATGACTCTCCATCATTGTTTGCTCACGCTTTTGAATTTTACGGTCCAACTGATCACGTTCCTCCACAACACTGTTCAAGAAGCTTTGATCTTCGCTGACTTCACTCTTGAACAAGAACTTGAGGGCCGTTGCGAGATTAGTAGAGCCACACGCGACAAAAAGTTCCTGGATATTGGGTTTGCTAGCCATTGTGCGATAGTGAGTTGAGGGTAGGTGTGGAAAAAAATACGGAACCTTAAGTTTTGGCAAGTAACCCCTATTTAAATCAATAAAACACAATCCAAACACTTTGCAACCTCATAGTTAACAAAACCATCTTTGATTACTAAAAATAAGAGGTAAAAAATGCCTAAAAAACAATCACCCAAAAAAATGTTAAAAACTTTTAATATTACGACATACAACGCGTTATGCATTTTTAAAAAAACAAAACAAAAAAGCCCCCCGCAACGCTCGGGGGGGGGGGGGGGGTGTGTTTCCTCCTTGTTTATAACATTTTCCATTAAAAACAATATAAATTAATATTCACTTAGTTGTATACTCCATCCGTCCATCCGTCTCATATTAAATGCATATTGGTCTATTACTCATTTAGTATCTCTTTTATTTATAACGTTTTGCATTAAAAACAAATCCATTAACTATAAATTAGTATTCACTTACTTGTATACTCTCCGCGTCTCATATTAAATGTACAGTTTTGACTTTTAAAGTATTTTTTTCAACTTTGTCTTTAAATACTTTTGTTTATGTTATGTAATATTTAATGAAAATTATACCAATTCCACAAAAGGTGTAGATTGGCGGGAACACCCTGACCCAGGGTGCCTTTTGGCACCAGCCATTGTCCACACCACAAGGAATAGCTCCGGCAACTCTCCTAGCCTAGTGGGGCACCAACTGGAGTGAGCACGAGCCAAGACTCGGACCCCTGAGCTCTTATTCCACAAAGTCTCTCCAGCGTGCCCATAGGTTTTGCGGAGGTGGGTACCTATATAAAGCAAATGCCAAGGATGAGACTTGAGCTTGAGTCTATTGACTCAAGCACAAGTGCTTCAACCATTAGATTAATGCTCCATTGGTAAAAAATTATACCAATGAAAATACATTTAAAACATAATTCATTCATATATTTTGCATCAAATATTATATAACACAAATAAAACTACTTAAGGTCAAAGTTTAGAAATGAAACTTTAAAATGTCAAATTACACATTTAATGTAGGACGAAAAGAGTATTAAATGTTTTATTTTTGGATATCATTAAATACATGCTACCTTTTATTTTAATAAGTGAAAAGAGAATTTAATGTGTTATTAATTGTTCGAGATTGTTGTTAATGAGAATTCTTGAAAATGTGTGTAGTTTAAATTGAATATTTATTTGGGGATTGACTTGTTTTTGAAAACGTTTAGAAAAAGAGAAACATAGCTAAAGTGAAAATACTAGAAAAAATTTATACGACATATGACGTTAGCAGTGGGAATTCAGGCATAACCCAATTTACTTTTAAAGAAAAAGAAAAAAAGGAAACCCTTGGTTTGAGCCCTAACTTCTGTACACCACATGGTTTGTATCTTCCTCTATAATCAATCTCTGTCGTCTGAGCCATAATCCGAGCACATCTTTTGGGTGTCACACAGGTACTCATGTTAATGAAATGTATTAGTCTCATTTTATTTATTTTTTATATTTTTATTATTATTATTTTTTTGTGTGTATATATTAAGATGATTATCTGTTTGAGCTGATATATGTTTAGCAAAAATATTATGAACCGTATTATATCAAACCATAACGTGATCTAGTAGTGAGGTGTTCTTAAAGCCTTTAAGAGACCAGATCGAGTTCGAAACTCGTTGGGTGAACATCTTGGATGGCTCGAGAAATGGTCATTGGAATACCAGTTAGGCTGCGCACGTACATCATGACTCTTCATGTGATCTGAACAAGGATCATTCTCTGTCCATTCTATTATGACACATATATAGAAAATGAAACGGATGAGGTTTTTCTGCTTATGCCACTCGAGAAGGGCAAGTCTTTGACGCAAATGTACATGGCTGGCCTAACCTTGGTATCCACATGACCTTTTCCAAACATTTCCCTAGCCACATCCAAATGTGTACCAAGCGAGGTTTGAACCCTATAACTTTTGTGAGAACATTAAGTGCCTAAACATTAGGCCACGTTGGTGGTGCAGTGGTCTAGTTATCATTGCATCAACTATGTGCTTTAAAGTGCCCAATAGGCCACTCATTATACTAGTACCCAATTTTTGGTGCTTTAAAGGGCAGATTCTGGTCATACATTAACATTAAAATGTTTGTTATGTAGATGCTAATATCTTTTAGTGGCCCTATTGGTGTAGTCAAAGGCCCTCCACCATCGTGGGTGACTAGGCCCTCAGGCGAGGCCTTAATTAGCAGCTATTTCACCTTATCATGCCCAAGCCTAAGCCCTTGCTGTAGCTGGTGTAGCGTTCCGGCTAAGAGGCGTGATGCTGTCTGATGTTACATCGGGTCAAACTTTTATTATTATTTTGACATACAAAGTTGCCCCTCATGTTAGCAAGTCAATTAATGTAAGATTGGGGTTTTGCGTCCACTTCCAGTATGAAATATAGAGGCCCTCTCATCTCTTCTTAATGACGTTGTATCAGCGTTCTACATCATTGTGCTGATATTCTTTACCGCCAAAAGAAAACTTTTAGAATTTGTTAAACTCATCTATCGTGTATATTTAGCTATAAAATTGAAGATTTGAGGTATGCATGTTTGTTAGATAATAAATATTAAGCTTTATCTAAATATTGTTTCTGTGTTAGACACCATCATATGCAAAAAATGTCACTCATGCCCTTGCCTTTTTTTGCCTTTGTCCTCTTAACTTAATCCCTAGGTAAGATACGTTGCCTTATGGTAGCTTTCGCCTTCAACTACCTTGGGCTGATATTTGTTTCTTTTGATAGACATATTCACAAAGCCAAAGAATTTTACTTTTGGTTTTGGTTTCTTTAGCAAAGAAAGTGAATGTCTGTGTTCTGCACATATAACAAATGTCGATCTGTCACGATTGCACACACTATTTTAATATACTATTACACTACCAATTGTATGTTTCCTGCACACCATAATGTGATTATCTTTTACTACTAATCTTTAATTTGGTTCTTAATTCCACTTTACATATAGCGACCTGTTGACGGGATTCAGATTTATAAATTTTAATGCACTCGACCCATTTTAGTTGTTAATTAACTCGTTTCGTTGTTTCGTTTTGTAGCAGGAGATCATTTCATTCCATAATACCATCATCCCCTTTTGTTACAAAATCCAAGATATCTAAGCACCAATTTAAAAATGTCTGATTACATACCTTTAGAAATCCAAGAGGAAATCATGAAAAGGCTTCCTATTAAATCGTTGATTCAATTCAGATCGGTTTCAAAATCATGGAAGTCTCACATTGATAGCACCAAGTTTATTGCTGATTACCAACGCACTCAGCTGCCGCAACATGTACTTGTAAGAGATCACATTGTGTACAATTATGCTTCCATTGTGGATGATGATACTTTCCCTCAACAGAAAGTTTCCCTAACAATTCCCATGTGCGTTAAACCAGCAATAATTGGTTGTTCTCAAGGCCTATTTTGCATTTATGATATGTATGTAAAGCCTAGTGATTCTGGAATCAATATCACTGTTATCTGGAATCCTACCATTAGGAAGTCGGTTGCTATTGATATGCCTAGTGTGTTAGATAGAAAGAAGAAGTTTACAACTAATCTTGGTTTTGGGGTTTGTCCTCGCACTCTTGACCCTATGCTTGTTAAAATTATATTTGAGTATTGTTTGGGGGAAATTGATACTATAACTGACACTGCTTGGGAAGTTGAGGTTTTTAGGCTAAGCTCGGGAGCTTGGAAAAGTCTATCGATCAATCAGCCTCAAAGATCAAATGGATTAAGACACGATCAGGTGGCAATAGGTAGGTTTATTTATTGGGTTACATCGGATAGGTTTTGTGGTTCCAATATGATATTGTCATTTGATATAATAAGTGAAGAGTTTACAGAAATACGCCTTCCTGATAATTTAGCACTTCAACTTCAACCTGACCTTGACGTTGAGATGGAGGTACATATATATGAGTTAAAGGGGTCCCTTGCTGTGCTTCAGTTTGAGTTGGACGTGGAAGTATCCGATTATGATGTATGGATCATGGAGAATAGTGATCCGAAATCATTTGAAAAGATTTACACCATCAAGGGCAACATCCCACCTAACGCATCAATATTTAATGTTGTTGGAATTAGAAAGAGTGGCGAACTTTTAGTTGAAGTGCCAAAGGGTTGTACTTTGGAAGAAGAAGAGGAAGATTCTAAACTTGCAGTTTATGATCCCAACTCAGAACGCATTAATTATATTGGTATTTCTGCAAGACGAGATTCATTCTTTGTGTGTTCCTACACGGAAACACTACTTTTGCTTGATCACTAACACTGCAAAATCTACTCCGATACGCATAGAGGACAATGTCAGCATTGGGATCTTTGGAGCTAAGAAAGTGTTTTAGTTATGGGCTTATGGCGATCAAAGTTAATGAAAAGTAAGATGCATTACATGTAGATTCATGCTTAATTCAGAGGTGATATTAATGTTTTTAATATGTATCATGGTGCAGGTTAGTTTTAGTTATGGAAACTTAAATGATTGCATCTTTATTTGAAATTTAAACAGATTATGGATATGTTTAGTTATCTTTGCGTGAAAAAGCAGCTTCTAAAGCTATAGAAACTGTGACCAACATATGTATTGAGCAAAATACTGATGCTAATAATGACTTCATGGGCTTATAAGGAATAGTTGTGAAAATATATATTATGAAATCAGTCAATGAAACCGTGCATCATTCGTTACTGACTGCCTGAAATGCACGTCGTTTCAGCTATCATGTTAGGCAGTGACATATTGGATTTTGGATAAAAAAACAGATTTGAAAATCATAGATTGATGGTTTATGTTTTGAACTTTTAGCATCTAGAGACATTTTTTTTCAAATGTTTCACCCTTTATGACTCGTGCAAATTGTCTTCGCTCCACTAAATCCTTTATAATTAAACGATTGAAACTTTAACCAATTTGATGCATTGCACCACTACAATTACTATGGTGTTTAAACTGTAGTATTTTAAAGAAATTGTCATACAGTATAAACTTGTGTTTGAGATTATAGTCTCCTTACAAACGTGTAACACTATAACCCATGTTTAAACATATAACACATTGGTAGATTCTTACAATATCAATTGACACAACCGGAATGAAGTATGATATAAATAAGATTAAACAAGGATTAACTTTTTACCTCTATTAGTTTAGAGCATAAGGTGTGTTGCGAGTGGTCGAAATTCATCAACATACCAATTTGTCATTCATAAACATTTGTGCAAGAGTTTGCGGTTCTAACAAATTTTTTAAGAGCCGGTTTGATCCGGCCGGTTGAACTATGACCCGTAAGGCGTAAGTCATGGGGAAGCTGGTTTTGAGGAAATAACTAATGGTTTGACCAAGTCAACTAAAACACCGATTTTTAAAACATTACTTCTAATCACAAAAAACCTTTCAATTTTTTTTTTTTTTTTTTTTTTTTTTTTTTTTTTTTTTTTTCCAAAAGTTACATGTGTAAAGTATACGGAGTAACCAATGGGCTTTTGGTCAGGTGATATATGTCAGATGGTTATGGGCTCGGCCAAAAGGTCATGAATTCCTTAATGATGCAAGTAAAATTGTTGAAAGAAAAGTTCGTTAAAAATATACAGAAGTGCATATTTATAGAAAGATAATTTAATTCTCGTCGCGATTGTATGATTTTTTTCGCGTAACGGTTAACGGTTTGCGATATATTATATTTTTAAAAATAAGGTGAAAGTTTATTTTATTTTATTTATTAGAAAAATGAATGATTATAATTGGTTCATTGGATTTATGGTAAATTTGAGATATATATTGAACTTTTGCCGGTTGGCCAAAAGGTCATGAATTCCTAAATGATGCAAGTAAAATTGTTATGATTGTGTGAGAATGTATACATGTGTGCATGTTTGCTTTTTAAGAAAAAGAAAGAAGAATTCAATATGAAGTATATATTGGTGAAGAAAATGGATAATGGTTAAAAAAATACAACAAAATTGCTTTACAAAAAAAAAGGTTGATATAAACTTAGATCATTGCTAGAACCTCAAAGACTCCACAAAATAAAATCCATAAAAATAAGGTGTCTATGTGTGATTGGTTGTAGCAAAAAGAAGTGAGAAAAAATATATCAAAATTACCAATCACACATGGACATCTGTTTTTTTATCGAGTCTTTGCGGTTCTACCAATGCTCATAAAATTATATGGAGTAACAAAGAAAACATATTTGAAGCCAAATAGATAATAGTACCAGGAAAAAGCACACGACACAAATTCAGACATAACCCAGCTTTTATATCTTTAAAAGTCAAAGTTACATCATACAAAAAAGGAAAAAAAAGAAAAAAAAAAAGAAAAAAAAAAAAGAGGCAATCTTGTTTGAGCCCTAACGTCTGTACACCACATCTTTGTATCTGTCTCTTGAACCATAATCCGAGCACATCTTTTGGGTGTCACACAGGTATTCATGTTAATTATATGTTTGAATAGTTATATGTTTAACAAAAATATTAGTGTATGAAATGTATTATATTCAACTATTTCCGAGGTTACCAACTATTCTATGAAGTGTTTTAGCATCTAGATCGAAACGGTCACATAAATGTTGGTTTGGCTCGACTTTCCGGAGTAACCTAACAAAAATATTTTAAATTGAATCGAAGGACCATCTCTTTCGTTTACGATAATGAATATGTTTTTATATATGTTATTTCGTAATGTAGGATTCTTTTCCTTGTGGGATCATTTTCCCGCGAGAAGTTATGGAATCTACCTATGTCTAGGCAACTTATAGATGGAAATTTTATGGATAAAATCTTTTCAATTGTAACCAATATCTTACTGCGAATAATTCCGACAACTTTAGGAAGAAAAGAGGCATTTACCTATTGCAGAGATGATGCAATTTGTTTTTTTTTTTTTTTTATTACTCCTAATCTTATGAGAAATACACAGGATTTGTGATTGGGAAAAGAATCCTTCTTCCTATATGAGGAAATTTATTAAATTTAATTTCTATTAGCCTAAAATTTGCCCTTTTAGCAAATAAACTGAATAATATAAGTGTTCTATTTCCATATATACGTCGATTGAGGTGAGATCAATACAAAACACATCTAATCTAAAGAACAAAACATAAGATCTCAACCATTCATCTTCTTTTCATCTAATGGATGAGATGAAAGCAAAAATTAACAAAGTAAGGGTAAAAATGTAATTATATAAAAACCCACTTTCCACCTTTTTTAAAAAAATAACATATCTTGCAAACGGTAAATCTTCAAGCTATAAAAAATACACCATCGCGACGAGAAAAAAATCATCTTTCAATTGATATGCACTTTTATATACTTTCGACGAACCTTTTTTTCAAAATTTTCGTTCAGAAAAATCCCACGGGATTCGTAAAAAACTCCTACGGAGTTCGTAAAAAAATCCCACGGGATTCGTAAAAAGACGAATTTTTTTTTCAAAATTTCCGTCCAGAAAAATCCCACGAGATTCGTAAAAAAATCCCACGGGATTCGTAAAAAAATCCCACAGGATTCGTAAAAAGACGAACTTCTTTTTTTTCAAAATTTCCGTCTAGAAAAATCCCACGGGATTCGTAAAAAGACGAACTTTTTTTTCAAAATTTCCGTCCAGAAAAATCCCACGGGATTCGTAAAAAAATCCCACGGGATTCGTAAAAAAATCCCACGGGATTCGTAAAAAAATCCCTCGGGATTCGTAAAAAGACGAATTTTTTTTTTCAAAATTTCAATCTAGAAAAATCCCACGGGTTTCGTAAAAAAATCTCATGGGATTTGCAAAAAGACGAGCTTTTTTTTTTCAAAATTTCCGTCCAGAAAAATCCCACGAGATTCGTAAAAAAATCCCACGAGATTCGTAAAAAATTCACTTGTGATTTGTATAAATCCCATGGGATTCTGTATAATCCCATGGGATTATACATAATCCCATGGGATTCTGTATAAATCCCATTGGATTCTGTATAATCCCATGGGATTTTGTATAATCCAAGAAACAACAGAAAAAAACCAAAAAGTAAACTAATTAAACAAAAAATATAAGTTCCATTCCAAGTATGGTAGATAAATTGTCAAAAACCACCTAAGATAAGCTACATCATATTGATACTCAGAAATCGGAAACAGAGAGAATGTGCAGTTACAAATAACCAACTAGTTAAACTCAAGGTCCGTTTTGGCAATATGTCCCCCATTACGAATAAAAATATTCTCCATCTTCATATTGTACCTCTTAGCTTCCTTCATGCGACGAGCACGTGATCGGGAGTAGATCTTGGTTGGCTTCCGGATAATAAAACCATCCTTGACCAATTTCCTGATGTTCTGGCCTGCAGTCATGAAACAACAGATATAACAAGTGTAAGTTGGCATTTCAAAGAAATAAAAGCTCGTGAACATATTCACAAACACATATATTGATATATAGCATGGCAAGTTCAGAAACGACCAACATGATATATCAACCAAAAGTTACAACTTCTATCCTTACACGCTCCAGTAGTATTTAAAAATCAGCTGAAACATAAAAGTTCAAGTTTATATAACCAATTATAATAAGCAATCTCTTCCCACATGGTGCAAAATCATAAAACCAGTAACATCCCTAAATTAGGGCCTACTAAATAAGCTGACACCATTGTGTTAAACCGAACAATATACCTAACAAACAACAGGGCGTGACATTAATAGGTTTAATTCCTAAACAATAAGCTTAAGCAGTTAACTATTGAACCAGTAACATCCCTAAATTAGGGCCTACTAAAGTGAACTAAAAGCTAAGAGCAACTATACTAAGCTAAAATCAACTAAAATGAACTTAATTCAACTAATTTCTACTACTGAAACACAAGCAATAAGTGATTCTAATTTTTGATAAGCTAACTTAAACAAGCCTGAACCCCTCTTTTCTAGCTTAAAAATAAATTGTCACTCTTACTTGAAACTCAGAACCAGATATCAAATCCTCTAAACAACCTACCAATGAACTTTTGGACCAAATTTGAGCTCAAGACAAGCTCTAATGAACCTATTATAAGATCTGCAAATAACCTGTGCACACTCAGTTTTCACTGAATGTGTGCACAGGGCACAATTGACACTTTTGAAACACTGATTTATTCCTTTTAGAAAATTCACAAAATTATGAAAAAAATATCTTTGAATAGATGACCAACTGAAGTTGTAAAACCCAAATTTTCACCAGATTTGAACCAGAAATGAATCGGTTACAAATTCAGAAAGAATAGTACTTAGGACATGAAAACACTTTTTTGACTTTTTGATAGATTTAGAGAATTGACTTTTATGAAATTCTAATGCCTCTAATTTGATCTAGATGATAAAATAAGCTATGATAAGACCTGATTAAGCTAGTTTACTGATATCTAAACCTATTGCTCACCTAATTCAACACTGAAACAATCTGATGAAATTACAAGAGCAGTTTAAAGACTATTTTGACTTTTAATGTTTGCAGATGCTAAATAAGACTTAAAATGACTTAGTTGTACCTATATTGAACTAAAGTAACTAATCTTCACCTCTGAATTAGCCTCAAATACAGATATGTGATCTATCCAAACACCAGTTATGAACCTAAAATGCAGATTTAAAACAGTAATCAACTAAATCAACCTAATGTACCACTAAATCTAAATCTAATTTGATAGATTACAACTAGATGCAGAGATTTACACTACCAAAACCTACAAATTCCAACACTACTTATTTATGCAGATTATGACTATTAGAGCAGAATACAATTAAACCTAATTAGCAGAGATAAAACACAACTCAAATCTACTTAATATAGCAATATTAAACTAATTTTATCACAACTAAGCAAATCTAAGATCAATTAAGCTAGTGCAACAATTCAGAGATAAGAATTTGGACTTACAAGGGTCCTGCCACTATGGCATGCTAAAGAGGATCAAAAACTCATTATCCTAACCCAAATTAATCACAATTAACCCAAATCTCCATCCATATCAGCAATCCAGAACAATCCAAACTATGATTCTGCAGATTTGACTTTATTTGACCAAAGTGTATATGAGTGTAGTCGGTGGTGATTAGTGTGTGAAAGTAGTGTGTGTGTAACGGTGGAAATAGTGAATGAGAAATGTGTGTGTATAAATTCAGTAATTGAGATTATAGAATTACCAATATGCCCCTCGTTAAATAATTAAATTAAAATGGCAATTAATCTTAGCCATTAGATTGAAGTTAGATGGGTGGTTGAGATCAAGTGGTTTGTTCTTTAGATAAAACTTGTTCCGTATGGAACTTTTCTCTACGTCGATTAGCCATCATTGCATCATTAGCTATGTGCTAACTGTACAACAGTTTTCAATTATATCATGAACACACGAATGTAATTTATTTTTAAGAATAATCTTTGGTTTTGTTCGTAATCCAAATTTGCCCATTTTAGCCTGTTGATTGGGTTAATGGCTAACGTACTCGGCCCATTTTAGTTGTTGACTCATTTCCTTGTTTTGTTTTGTTGCAGGAGACCGTTCCATTAATTAACTCCCATAATACCATCGTCCGCTTTTGTTACAAAATCCTAGATATTAAACACCAACTTAAAATGTCAGACAACATACCTCTCGAAATACAAGAGGAAATCATGAAAAGGCTTCCTATCAAATCATTGCTTCAATTCAGATCGGTTTCAAGATCATGGAAGTCTCTCATTGATAGCTCCAAGTTTATTGCTGATTACCAACGCACTCAGCTGACGCAACATGTACTTGTAAGAGATGACATTCAGTACAATTATGCTTCCATTGCGGATGATAATACTTTCCCCCTACAAAAAGTTTCCCTAACTGTTCCCATTTCCATTAAAACACTTCACAGAATAGTTGGTAGCTCTGAAGGCTTGTTCTGCTTGTATTCAGATATAGGAATTTATTCCGGAACGAATAAGGCGGTTATTTGGAATCCTTCTATTAGGAAGTCAGTTGATATTGATGTGCCCAATGTGTTGGATAGAACCAAGTACCATACTAGTATCTGTTTCGGGGTTTGTCCTGACACTCTTGACCCTATGCTTGTTAGCATTTCGTGGCTACACACTATAACGGCCACCACTTGGCTAGTTGAGGCTTTTAGGTTAAGCTTAGGTGTCTGGAAAAGTCTATCTACCAGTCTGCCTCTAAGGTCAACTTCATTAACACACAATCGGGTAGCAATAGGTAGGTTTATCTATTGGCGTGCTGTGGATAGGTTTAGTGATGATTCTCATCTGATTTTGTCATTTGATATGTTAAGTGAAGAATTTACAGAAATAGGTTATCCTGATAATTTAGCACTTAAGCTTCACGCTGACCTTGACATTGAGATGATGGTGGATCTGTGTAAGTTAAAGGAGTCTCTTGTTTTGATTCATTATGAGATGGGGGTGGTAATATCATATTTTGATGTATGGATGATGGAGGATAGTGATCCGAAATCATTTGAAAAGATTTACTCCATCAAGAGCAGCATACGAGCTGACCCTTCAATATTAGGTGTGCATGGATTTAGAAAGAGTGGCGAACTTTTAATTGAAGTGACACAGCGTGGTAGTTTAGAAGATGAAGATGATTCTGAACATTTGGTTTAGGGTCCCATCTCACAACGCGTTGATTATTTTGGTATTTCTGCAAAACGAGCTTCATTTTTTGTGAGTTCCTACACAGAAACACTACTTTTGCTTGATCACTAAGATTTCATATCTACTTTGGTATAAATTGTGGACCGAACCGATGTCAACATTGGAAACTTTGGAGCTAACAAGTGTTGCAGTATGGCGACTGAAGTTAATGAAAAGTTTGATGCTTTACATGTAGATCATATCATGCTTAACTCAACAGTGATATCAATGCTTTTAACATGTATTATGGTGCAGTTTTGTTAAAGTTATGGAAATTTTATATGTTTGCATTTTTATTCCAAATTCAAGAAAGGTATTTTTCGTTACTATCTGTTTTCTTCGTTTTAATAAAGTTATTGAAAAGCAGGACAACCATTGACATGGATCACTAATGCCATTCAAAATTATCCTTATGTTTCACTCTTCTTTGTTTTTGCTTTATTTCCATAATTTTTCTAATCTTGGTATGAAATCCAGAATGTGTGTCATTCTGTCTCTATCTTACTAACTAGTATGAAATCTGAGTTGGTGAAATTAGCATGTATGATTTATTTGAAAAATGAATGTGATAGAAGCTGGTGATTGTGTTGAATGACCATGTGTCATTATAGATTAATTTGTGTATTGTATTCATCTTTTCTATTTTATTTTGGTTGAAACTGTTAGGGATTTTGTGTAAACCTGAGTATCAGATATTTCAGGTATTTTTTCTCCCTATTTATTTAGAAGGTTCACGGTGCATCAACTGATGTCGTTAAATGCACGTTGGGAAGACGATTGGGTTATGTTTGTTAACTTATTCATAATTTCAAGGATCCTAAATGGTTTATATGTGTATAAAATGAGTTGTAAGAGGTTTATGTTCACTGTGAATACACTTAGGGTGAGTTTGAGTCCATTTGACCCAGCACGCTCTAGTCTCTAGTTGCAGATATATTCTAAATCCATATGATTTGGACACATAAGCAAAATATAACACAAAACGACACATTTTACGACTTTTCTTTCCCTTGTCATGTAGCATGGTTATGCAATACGTACAGCATCTTGTTTGATGGTTAAACTCTTCTATGAGGACTCCATTATTTTATGTATTAACTCTCTTAATTATAATGGGAGAATAGTTGAGTGGAATTAGCCTGAGCAGGTTCTTAAAATCAAGGAATGAGATTAGGAGATGAGCTATGTAGAAACTACTAAAATTGATGAGATTTGCATTAAGTTAACCTTTATGTGATACATGATTCAAACATTGGATCAGTCATAGATAGAAGTCGCCCCTTCTTGACAAAGGGAAACAACCTTAAACAATGGTTTGGTTTATAAGGAATTATAGTTATGTTGTACTTCAATTCTAATATAAGAGCCTGTGCAAAGGCTTTGTATGACGAAGAGTTAGCTAACATGGATGGAGTATCGGAAGTTTAGGATGAGATCGTAGACTACATTAACTCGAGGTCTTGTGGCAATTCAATTTAGGGAGTCATCAGATGATTGATGTTTTCTGCCGGCCTGTGTCTACTACATTTGGCGAGATATATAGTGGCATTTATTTGGTTTCAAGATATCATTGCTATATAGTGGCATGTATTGTTTCTGATCTGGAACCCACCATCTGAAGCCCAATGGCCCAATTATAATCTGTATCTCACCGATTTATAAGTTTTATATCCTAAACTATATATAATCAATCATAAAAACCATAATAATCCTCACCATATCCTACCCTATAAACCCTAAGCATTAATCGAAGTCAAGAACTCAAGATGGCAGACCACAACATACCTTTTGAAATCCAAGAGGAAATCATGAAAAGGCTTCCTGTCAAATCATTGTTACGATTTAGATCTGTTTCAAAACCATGGAAGTCTTTCATCAATAGCTCTAAGTTTATTCATGATCACCATGTCATCGGCCACAGTGAGTCGCAACATCATATTCTTTTAATTTACCTTGATACGTCTTATGATGTCAAGTATGTTTCAATTTTGGATGATTATACTTTCCCCCTTCAGAAGCTTTCTGTGACTATTCCAATGGCCGTTAAAGTACTTTACCACCCACGTATAGTCGGTAGCTCTCAAGGTTTGGTTTGTTTATACAGTTATGCTAATAATGGAACCAAGACACGAGCTGTTATTTGGAATCCTACGATAAATAAACCAGTTGCTATTGATGTAGTGTCCAAAGTATTATATGATGATGATGACGATGATGATGATGATGATGATGATGATGATGATGATGATATTGATGAGACTTTGCTGACTATTGTTGGTTTTGGGGTTAGTCTGGAGACTCTTGACCCTATGCTAGTCAAGATTACCAATCATTTTGAGATTAATCCGAGGCAAGTTGAGATTTATACATTGAGCTCAGGGGTTTGGAGACGTCCACGTGTAAATATGCCTCGAGAAAACCAAGTGTTCGTTTTTCAAGTCGTAACAACGGTAGAAAAACATAAAGTTGATGTACAAGTGGTGAGAAAGATTTAGGTTCGTGCGCAGGATAACAACGTAAACCACACAGCAATTACAGCTTATATACACACTTTCAGAAACCTAATGGTAAGAAGTAGTAGGTTTGGGCTTTCAACCTAAGTTCGTGTTGTTCTCTGGGGGCATCGAATCTATATAGTTCTAGGGACCTGGCCGAACATTTTGATTAACCCTCCAGCTGAAGTCTTTTAAGAAGCGATCAGTATAGTTTACGTTGTTATTTACCATAAGATAGAGGTATTCGTTCGGTTATTTATTTGCATAGATATAAATAACTCTCGCTAGACTACAAACAACTAAGAGCTCCGTATAAATGTGCACCTGCAGAGGTTTGGGGACTCGAGTTACATATTTAGAGTTGAACGGAGCCTAATTAGAGTTTTACTAACCATTAGAACTGATCGTATCCCAGTTCTCAGAGGTCTGATTGGGGTTTTGGTTGTTATCAGTCGTTTCAGAGTAGTTATAGTAGTAGTAGTAGTAGTAGTAGTAGTAGTAGTA
>BPTQ01000008.1:7510780-7523139 GCA_019973895.1 Chrysanthemum seticuspe | reverse complement strand
CCAGTCTCCAATCAGTTCTAGATCACAAGCTCTGATACCACTTGTTGATCCCAGTTGAGCAAACGATCTAATATAGAAACTGACTTGTAACAAAAGCTTATCAAGTATTATGCGGAATTTAACACTTGATCTTAAGAAGAAGAACAATTAACATTCAACACCTCAATATTATTTATTAATACGAATACTCTTACAGTATTAGGGTTTTGCAACCTTGAAGTGTATCGACCTTAGATATAAAACATACGTATATCTAACCTAGCCTAGGACCTCCTTTTATAGGCTAAGGAGTCCTATACAATATACAATACGTAACCTACAAGATAAATATCTTTTCCATATTTATCTGATACAATAAACTAACCGACTATAGAAAGCTAGCAGTGCTTACAATATACTATCAGCGGTTACAGAATACTACTAGCCGCGGTTATCTTCATCCGTGGTTACACTTCTTCAGTCCATGGTTATCTTCAAGCTTGTCCGTGGCTCCATTACTTAAAGTAATTCATCATATAAGGAACCTAAAACCCAACAGGTTAGGTATGTGTTCCCATGATCCGCCAGAACCGGAGGGATCTACCCAGGGACTATCCACTAGTTAGTGTAGAGTTCTTAGGTATGATGATAAAAGGAGAAAAATGAGATATGGGAAGAGTGCGGACTGAGACTGAGCTAGTATTGGAACAAACCCAACAAGGTTCTAGCTATGAAGTCTCGGTAAGCACTGAAGGGGTTGAAGAATTAAAAAAGAATTGAATGAGAAAAGGGTGAAAACAAATAGCCCTCCATTTATTCAACCTTAGGGCAGAAACCGGGTACAATTCATATGCTACTGATGGTAACATTGGTATTGAAGACAAGACGTCATGGACCCAGTGACGCTCTGCACCTCAACTTTCCAAACCACTCAAGTTCCTCTTAAAAGGACTTGTTTCATTCTCACGGGGAACCGACATTATCTATCGACTTTCTCTTAGAGATTGTTGATATTGAAGAAGGAGACCCTCTCCCTAGTCTCTGGCACAGGAACCAAATATGCACATATTGAGTCTAGAGCCACGAGATCATCTATAAATCTCATTAGGACACTTTCAATAAAGACTCTCTGTTTCACACAATGTGGAAAGAGAGATTATATCTTGAGTCCTACGCATTATCCTTGTAGTATTGCCAGAACATCTGAGTGATATGCAAACATACTCACAATGAAGATGGAAAGCCTTCTGGAGCCAACATCAAACAAGCTCCTGGTGGGTGGCATGTGAGATCTATTATATAGATCAACCATGTGACAACTGAACAGAAACAATGAAGCGATTCAATCTCTTGAATCAATCCTGGTTCAGGTTATGGATTGACGGATACCTTTGAAAAACCGGTCTTTGTGCTTAAAAATCTTTTCTTCAGCACGTCGACCGTGTACTAATTTTTCAAATCAAAAGGTGTTTTTATGATTGATAATTGATTTTTTAATAAAACCTTCGGTGTATTGCAAAACAATTTCTATTCAGTAATACACGATTGTTTTTCAAATCTCTTTTCATCAATCAGTGAATTTCTACTTCGCTGGTTCACTCACTCCGTGTTGTCTTCTTTGAGATGTTCCGGTTTGAGAACAGCTAGAGCAGCTGCGAAACCCTGTCAAGGAAATTCTTAGGAGTTATACCTGATCACAGGCAGTACTTGTACTGATCAACGGGAAACCGTGGGCCGTGTACCTCAATTCAACGAAAGTGATCAAAGACACTTTCGTGTGCTTTATTGCTAACTGTTTTATGCAGGTACATCCTACGTTTGCAGCTGATCAGAATGAAGCGGTCCATCCATAGTCGCATGCTCACTCTATACATTCATCTCAAAAGAAATCATGATTAGTGCATCAATGACTCTGATATTTTCACTCCATGCTTCTGCTACGCTACTGCCAATATCATGAATCAACGAAAGCTTCCGCTACTCTGATGAGAAGATATCATGATCCAGAATGTGAGCATGTCGGTCCGAAAGTCACAACAACACATAATACCAACACCATAATGGATGCCTCAGAGATTTTTGTTAGCTGATGATCTCATAAGCTGGCTCAAAATTATTGCAATCACAGTGGATCAGACACTCAACCTCCACGAATTATTCATTTCTGTTGTTCAATATTGCACTCTCCACAGATGCACTTGGTTTGATTACTTTGTTGAAAAGAAGTCTACGAGCTCATGAATGAAGACTTACTTGAAAGCTAGGATACACAATGTAATTTATGGGGTGACCTCTGTTAGGAATCAGAAATTCCATAAGTAAAAGAGTCGGTCACCCCAATTATTATCTAGCCAAAGTTAGCTCGCAGACTTGTCTCTATTTATGTTAGTTATTAAATAAGTAGTAGCGTAGATTAGTATAGTGCAACACCGTGGAGGAAGGACGGGTCTTTACCCATTATATCCCTGATCCACAGGCCGTCAGGAGGTCGTTTTGTCTGTAACCTATAAATACCCTCTACCTTGCAAGGTAGAGGGTTGGATGTTCTTTTGGTAATCTAATATTCCACAAGTTTCTCTTACTAGAATATCCCACTTTCTCTCTCTCTAAAATCATCTATGTGCTTAGTGTGTTAACGTTATGTTATGTAAGTGAAATCCAATATCCTACAATGCTGGCTAATTGATGCGAGTTACTTCGAAAAAGCTTACGTCTTGACCACTTCGATGTAATTGTCTATTAAGCATTTGGCTAAGAGGAAAGCAAGAATGATAGATAAAGTGTGATTTTAAGACGTGGGTGAAACATGTAGTATTATGCCTAAACAAGTTTTGTGTTTTATCTGCAATAGAGTTTAGGAACATGTATGGGCTTTAACTTTTTAATAATGATTTTGTTTAATAGAAATCTATCAACAAATTTTCTTATAAAATCAAAAGAAGACTGTAATTTAAAAACCTCATTAATACATTTTATTTTTCTAAAAAAATCATAATTAATTAATGTTTTCATTTAATTAAGTTTGTACTATTTTTTAAAATAATGGTAATATGATAACCTTGATCAAATATTTTAATATATTTTTAAGTGTTTCAATAAAGATACCCAAGGGATATGAATGCGGATTAGAAATATGCAAAAGTGGTGGTACATTAGAGGGGTTGGGGTGATTAGAAAATTGCAAAAATGTTGGTACATTAGTACGTATTAAGCTAATGCATTTACATGAAATTATAAATATAAAAAGAAAAACACGAATAATTTTGTCATTTAAATGAGTACATGAGATTATACATATATGAAAGGCTCGTGTTATTCTTCTTTATAAGATTAAGTAGTATTATTTTTTAACTATTCACACTCAATAATGACTTTTTTTCGTAACAATGGTTTCTGACATTTTGGCCGGCTAATTCACGGGATTTGAACCCACCGCCACACAGACTCAAATAGGTAAAGCTCTCCTTTTTCAGGAGGTTAGCGTGGTCACTTAAGCTTGTTTGCACATGGCAGAAATTGAACTTGAGACCTCACACATTTTAGAGTGATAGTCACAAGCCCTTTTGCTACTAGGCCACGCTTAAATGGTTATAATGACTCATGTTATTCCTTTATATAAGTTTAACTCGCGCACGAGTTTAAAATCGGCTTAAATTATTACTATCAGAAATATAAATATTAAAATGAAGATTCGACCTCACACGTTACTCTGAGATGAGAATTAATAGATGGGATTCTTTATAATATGTTTGAGGGTCATTATGTGCAACTAAACACACATAATGTCTAGAACTTGATACAAATTAGTTAAATTTAAATGAGATCAACCTAAATGCTGCAATAAAAATCTATACAAAATATAAATTGATATTAACACATAATGAAAAAATTAAGTGAAAATTAAATTCGTATGTGCACGGGTATTATAATTTTGTAATATTAAAAATTTAATATATTTTTGTAATATTAAAAATTTAATATATTTTTAAGGAAAAATCTTCAACATTATAAAATCATGAATAATGAAATATCATAATATTTAACTTCAAAACAAATTTATTGGAATATTATTACCTGTTATATTATGTTTGTAAAACTATTTTCATAATAGTATTACATATTGTTCTTTTATTTATATAATATAATTTTACATTTACTAAATAATATTGACAACTAATTGCCAAATATACAAAACGGCTATAAATAGAACCTCTATCAGCATAAGCTAAGCACAACTCCCAAATACAAACCCTAAAATGTCTGACAACATACCTTTTGAAATCCAAGAAAAAATCATGAAAATGCTTCCGATCAAACCATTGATTCAATTTAGATCCGTTTCAAAACCTTGGAAGTCTCTGATTGATAGCTCCAAGTTTATCACTGATTACCACATCCTTCACAACACTAAGCCACACCACCATCTACTCGTACAGTACGAGGATGTTAATTCTGAGCAAAGATATGTTTCATTTCTTGATGATGATACTTTTCTGCAACAAAAACTTTCCTTGAATGTTCCCATGACTGTTAATCAACTTTACAAACCAATGATAGTAGGTAGCTCTCAAGGTTTGTTATGTTTTTATAGTTATGATCTAAGGCCAAGCTACGCCAAAACAAAAACGGCTGTTATTTGGAACCCTACTATTAGGAAATCTGTTGATGTTGTTGTTCCTAATGTGTTAGATTATGGACCTTATAAAACTGTTGTTGGTTTTGGGGTTTGTCCAGAAACTAATGACGTTAAGCTTGTTAAGCTTAGTCATATTATTTGTCCGATGACAACTGGCACTGCGTTTGACATCCCTAATCAGGTTGAGGTGTTTACGTTAAGCTCGGGGGCTTGGAGAGTTCCAGCTGTTAGTTTCCCGCGTAAATCAATTGTGTTCATGCCACATAGTCAGGTGGTTATAGAAGGATTTATTTATTTTCTTTGCACTGATTATTATACTGTGGATGATGTTAAAGATGAGTGGTCTAAACTCATTATGTCCTTTGATATGACAAGTGACGAATTCACAGAAGTGTCCCTCCCTGATTGTTTAGCAAAGGAACATAGCATTGATTGTTTTATATCTAAGCGAGGGGAGTCTCTTGTTGTGGTTAAATGCAGTTATGATACTTTGAATTTGGATTATGGTGTATGGATGATGGAGGATGGTGTTCAAAGATCATTTACAAAGCTGTTCACGATTGACACACCTGGTGCATCAATATCAAAAGTACTTGGATTTAGGGAGAGTGGTGAAGCTATACTTGAAATGATAATTGATACTGCTTATGGAGAGTTTGCACTTTGTGTTTATGAGCCCAACTCAAAAGACACCAATTATCTTGGGATTTCAAGAAGAGGACGCTCTTCATCTGCAGCAAGTTCCTACATTGAATCAATGCTTTTGCTTGATCACTGAGATCGCGTATCTACTTCAACATAAATTAAGGAAAAACATAATGTCAACATTGCAAGTGTGGAGCCAACACACTACTTTTGGAGCAGGCAAGAAAGGTAATGCAGTATGGAGATTGTAGTGCGTTCATGGCGCAAAGTAGTTTTAAGTTTATGACGGTTAGAAACATTATGTATGGATTTGATGCTTCTGTTAGATCTATGTTATATCGATGTCTCTAATTTGTATTATGGTGCATATGAGTTACTGAATGAATAATTGAATGCACTACATATAGATTTGAAAGTTATATCAGACATGTTTTGTGGTTTAGTTACTTTGTTTTGCAATATAATATTGTCTTTTGCGATATAGATGATCTGCTATCTCACGAGGAGGGTAACGCTCTATCTTAGTCAGTAATTTTTGGTCATTTATTCAAATTATTGTCACACTTTATCTAAGTTAGTGGATTAAGTTTTTCTATACAAAACATGGAACTTTGGCCCGACCTTGCAAACAAATAGATCCCTTGCATTTGTGAAAGTGTAAATATCTGGTGTAATTGTTTATAATGTGTATGAAAAGCTTGCTGTGCTTTTATTCTATGATAAAACTTACAATGAGCTGATGTTTATTAGGAGAACCCAGTTAAACTATTTGGACAGGCTTATACCTGCAAAATGGTAAATCAAAGTGGTGAGCATCTTGTTCATGGACTCTAATAATTGATCAAGTTATAATCTGATAAATTATACTCCGTAATTACTTAACTTTTCTTTGTTCATACATGTATTTTTAGGTAACTAAATATAATATACGATAGAACTAAAGGAAGAAAATTTATCCAGCCTACGCATTTTTAGTATATATAGTAAGTTATATATTCCAATGCAAACATCATGTATCGTCCGCTCATTGTAAATCACTCAAGTATCTTTGAAGTATTTGACAAAGAAGAAGCAAGAAGGATGTGACTTACGGAGACTTGTATATGTGCAACATTTTGGTTCCTTTAACTAATCAGTGGCGATAAAAATCATAATGCCAGTTTCACTGAGGAGTTTGTTCTGCTGAAACTAGATGAAGAAGCGTGGAGAAAATCATTGTTCCGTGAGTATGAACCAATATCCGGGGTAAGAGATGATAACTTACTTTATGTAATTTCTCACAGCTATTAATTACTTCTTCATTTCCTTGAAAGTTATAATATTTTTTACTGCATATTGCAGAGATTGTTGCAATATTGAGTATGTGCATATATTTCATTACTTAATTAAAATATCAAAGACGATGCTTATCTGATGCATAATTATGACAAAATTTGGAAAGACAATGACATTATAAGCTGTACTTAATTGAATGGAATGATAAGTAACGCGTTTACGTGGCCAAAGGACCCGTGTAATTATGATACATACGCAACAAAAATCAAACTTCCAATGTTTAACTGCATACCTTATTAGCAATTAATATAGTGCTTTAAAATTAAACTATTAAAATTGCTGTGAACTGCATTCTGTGTTAGAAACTTTGTTTCGCTCACTGATAGACCATTCGCCTAAGAATTAATATCACGGATAGAAACTGTTTAATTACTGTTCCGGTTATCTAGAGGTAGTTGCTGATAAGCCTAAGCACATTTATGTTTTGTAAATTAGAAAAAGCTTTGGCTTTGTAAAAAGCTATTTCTTTACAGAGTTTCTGCAAACAAACAAACAAAAAAAAAAAAAAAAAAAACACTCCGTTTTAGTCTTTAATAAGCTATTTTCGGGTATATGCTTAAGTGTTTAACTTATAAAAGTATAATCTTGCCACATTTCTTCAAGTGAGTAAATATTTTGGGGTACATGTTTTATCCGAACATTGTTTAGCTTATCAGATTTTTTAAACGAAAATAACCCATTTATAGAACAATAATGGTAATGCTTTTTGAAAGATCTTAGGAACACTCCCTAACTACTGAAAAAAATAAGATCTGGATTCAATTCCATCTCATATTGGTACTAAAATCCTAAAACTTTAAAATCTTAAATCAAAATGTGAGACAACACTTACCTTAGGAAATCCAAGTTGAAATCATAAAAAGGCTTCCTATTAAATCATTGCTTCAGTCCAGATCGGTTTCAAAAGAATGGAAGTCTCTTTTCAATAGCGCTGAATTTATTGCTGGTTACCACTTACCACACTCAGCTGCACCATCTATTTATAAGATATTATCGTGAGTTTTAGCCAAAAGATTTTTCCTTAGCTAATAATGATGATAAATGGAAATGTGTTTCGGTTATAGATGATGATACTTTCCCCCGACAGATATTTCCCCTATACTTAACAAACTAAGTATAATTGGTAGCTCTCTAGGCATCTTCTGCTTTTATAGTTGTAAAAGGCCAAGTGATTCCAGAACTAAAACTGCTGCAATATGGAATGATTAGAATCCTAGTATAAGAAAGTCCGTTAATATTGCAGTTCTTAATGTGTTAGATAGGCGGCCTTATAAAACTACTGTTGGTTTTGGGGTTTGTCCAAACACACACTTTTGACCCTATATTTGTCAAGATAGCATATGTTGATATTCTGTGGAAATCTGATAAAATCCCTGATCAAGTTGAGGTATTTACAATAAGCACAGGGGTTTGGAAACGTCCATCTTCTAGTATTCCACGTTATTCAGTTTTATTCACAGATGAGCAAAGTTACTTTAGGTGGGTTTATTTATTGGAATGCTTATGATAGGCTGGAGGATCATAAAAAGCGTAAACTCATTATTGAATATGAAATGAAAAATGAGGAGTTTAAAGAAATATACCTTCTAGTAGTTTACCACAGGATCGTGACAATTTTGAAACGTGACCGACATCAACATTAAGGGAGTCTCTTGTTTTGCTTGAAGTCCTTGAACACAATAATTTAGCTGGGGATCGAGTTTATGGTGTATGGATAATGGAGGACGGTGTCCAAAAATCATTTAGAAAGCTATTCACCACTCGTGACAAAGCAGCAGCTGCATTAATTCAAGAAGTTGTTGAGTTTAGGAAGAAAGGTGAAGCTATCATTGAGAAGCAAGGTGGTTTGAAACGTGACCGACATGAACATTTTTGTGTATGATCCCAACTCGGAAAACATCAATCATATCGGTATTTATGGAAGATATTGGTCATTCAAGGCGAGTTTCTACCTGCCTGAAATGCTACTTTTGCTTGATAACTTAGATCACAGTATCTACTTCAACATAAAGTTTGAAGTTAAGAACTATCCTCTTTTGGAGCAGTCAAGGAGAATTGAGGTTTGGAGATTAGTATTATTAGCATATCATTGTTTCTAATCTTTAAGTTAATGCATTGATTAGGTGGGATCAGTAATGCCCAATGGGCAATATGTACTACTAAGAGCATCCACAATGCTTCAAACTACAAAAGACTTTTTACATTTAATACATTAATTATTGCATTTATTTCTTTATATAAAAAGCTTTTCTCCAAATCTTCTCCAATGCTAAAAAGTCATACAATAGCTTTTTTGTTGAGTCTTAATGCTTCATTAATGTAAATAGCTTGGTAAATTTCTGTCAAACACTTGGTGGATGTCAAGTTGTTGTTGCTAATAGTCTTTCACTCCAATGGCAAAAGTCATTTGAATGACTTTTTGAAACAGTGAAAAGTCTTTGGAAAAGCTACCATTGCGGTTGCTCTAAGAAGTTGTTATATCATGTCTAATGTACCACTTTGTTGTAAGCTCTTTTAGGAATTTTATTTTTGTTACATTGTATGTGGATCTTTTGGTTTCTTAAACTAGTCAGTGTCTGATGTTATGATGACACCAACAGTCTAAAACTCTAATCAAATGATTGTTTTTATGCTCAATCAAGTGTATGCGGCCCAGCAACCTCCATTCGGCCCAACCATCACTACTTGGCCCAGCTAGCTTTTTTTAGCCCAAACTTTTGTTGTTTATATTTTTGTGCCAGTAGCGAGTAGCGACCTTGGCAAAGTTGCAAAAAGATTAAAGCTTTTGACTTTGGTTCAACATTAGTTTCCACATGCACTCACTTGTTTTAAATTACTAGCAGGTACCCGCGCGTTGCGGCGGCAGGTACATTGAAATAAAACTTTTCTGTGAATCATGTATCTTAGTTTATTATGTTCTTTTTGATAATAAATTTACAGATATCAAAAATTTCGTTTAGCCCGTGCCCATTCGTGCTCGAGCCCGTTGGCCCGTGCTCGTTCGGGCTCGAGCCCGTTTGGCCCGCGCCGGTTCGGGCTTAAGCCCATTTTGCCCGTTGACCGCGCTCTATCTATCAGGGAAGAAGGGAGGCGATTTCAAAGCGAAGCATTAACTGAAGGATGCGTTCGGGCTTGTATGTTTGTATAATGTGATTTATTATTTGTATTAGTGACATTTAATGCAGGGTTCTCGCGCGTTGAGGCGGCGGGTACCCCGAAATAAAATTTTTCGGTGAATCATGTATTTTAGTTTATTATGTTCTTTTTGATAATAAATTTACGGATTTCAAGAATTTCGTTTAACTCGTGCCCGTTTGGCTTGCGCCCGTTCGGGCTCAAGCCTATTTGGCCGTTGCCCGTTCGGGCTTGAATATTCGTATAATGTGCTTTATTATTTGTATTAGTGTCATTTAATGCAGGAATTGTGTTTAATTTGGTTGTACAATATGCTTGATAATTTGTATTTCTTATGTAAGGGGTATTTTAATAACTGTATTAATTGTATTTATTGACCAGTATTAATTGACTACATTAAATAACATTATTGTGGTGTTTTGTTTTGTTTTGTTTTTTTTAATATGTGCATTAAAGTGGTATATGCTATGCTTCTTGTCTTGTATGCCTGAAAATTATGTGCATTAAAGTATTGTACACTATGCTTCTTTTCTTATAAGTCTTAAAATTTGGAGAGAGAGTCATCTCTATATTATATGTAGTATAGAAGATAGCTTCATTAGATTGTAAATTGTGGTTGAATAGTTGTATTTTTTTTTTATGAAATGATATTTTTAATAGTGTATTAATTGTATTAAATGAGTAGTACTTTTTTTTAGGTTTATTTGTGCTTTGTGTATTGTACAATAAGTATTATGACTTGTAAATTAAGACCAAAAGGAGAGAGATTCATTCCTAAATTATAAGTAATATAAATATATTAAATGGGCCATTAAAAAACAATGGACTATTAAATTAAGAACATTTAATTTTGATGTTTAATGTAATTTATATGCATATTCAGTTATTGCTTATTAAAGAAATGTTTTTTGGTCTTAATATTTTAAGACTTCTTTATTTAGAAAGTCTCAAATGTTTTATATAGTAGTATAGATTGTAGTAATAATCAGTTGTTTATATGTATAGATCAGTGATATTACACATAGACGGAACCAGGACCAAATATGACCGGGTGCACAAAAAAATTTGAACAATAATACTAGAAACACATTTCGATGGACAAGGTGTATTTAAGATGACTTTAAGAAAAATCGATGTTTTTTTCAAAAATTAACATTACATCAAAAAAATCCATGGGGTGCCCGGGCACCCGCGGAACCCCCTGGCTCCATCCCTGATATTACATATCTACAGATTGATCTCTTTCGGCAGTAAGATACCAATGTCTTTAAAACCTTTTGTGAACTTTATACCCAAACATTTTTCAAAGTTCAAAGCAAATCTTAAGGCTAGGCACACTCGATCAGTTTTGTTGATCGGTCATGCATAGTCACATTCGGTCGAGCCCACTATGGGTGTAAGGTCATGGTTGGTCGAGTGGTGACCAAATACCCAACTCGGTTAAAATTTTGACTGATTTTTACACACTTTTTTTTTTTTTTTTTTTTTTTTTTTCTACATTAAAAAAATAAAAAATAAAAAATAAAAGTACAGGTCACCACCCACTGTGGCAACTTGGTCATGAGAGAAAGCTGATGTACGAAGGTCATGATTGTTCACGACTGTGCGCAGCTTAATGTTCCTCTATATATCAACATTCAATCGTATGTAAGTTTTTGTTTTTTTTATTATATTTTTTATTTTTTTTATTTTTTATTTTTTATTTTATGAGAAACTAAAATTTGATAAATGCAAGTGGCCCAAGTTTTACATTATTTTAAAAATGGATCAGTCTCATCATATAAAGCCCAAGCATTATTGGCGGGAAGATATTTAATCTATAAATAAAATTCCGTTAGATAAACTTCCATTAGATAAACTTCCATTCTGAACAAATAATCAAAAACCCTAATGAGCATCTCCAAAATCAAATTTTCGTACCATATACCTATGGAAATCGAAGCGGAAATCATCAAATGGCTTCCTGTCAAATCATTGATTAAATTCAGGTGCGTTTCAAAAACATGGAAGTCTCTCATTGATAGCTCCGAGTTTATAGTTGATCACAACGCCGCATGCCACACTCGGCCACGACATCATGTACTAGTAAGTTATGTTGATTTTGAGCGTAAATATGTTTCGATTGTAGATGATGAAATTTTCAAACAACAGAACCTTTCACTAAGTCTTAAATCTATACGGAGAATAGTTGGTAGCTCTCAAGGATTGTTTTGCTGTTTTCGACAATTGACGTTTTGACAATTGTACTCGATGTTCGACATAGAAAAAAAGTTATTTTCACAAACCATTCAATCGACAATTTACATTAATATTCTACATTTTACTGCATTTTCCTGTATATGTATTAATATTTGTTTACAAATCTCCCATATAGTCATTAAATTTCAAAATTGTCGAGGTTTTACAAATTTTTCGAAGTACTTAGTCGAAAAGTAAATCCTCGATAAACAAACTTTATTTTCGAACTTCAATTACGTAGGTTTGCATAGGTTTGCCTCGATAAATAAAATCTTCTCTAACAAAATATTGTTTTTCGATTGTCGAGGGTTTATTTCGAGAACGGTTTGTCCGGGAATCACATTTTTGTCGTTTTGTTAGGAACTCTCGATGGTTGATAAGAGGCATATCT
>BPTQ01000008.1:7473224-7493524 GCA_019973895.1 Chrysanthemum seticuspe | reverse complement strand
TTTTTTTCATACACTTTTACTCTACCATCCTCTACGATAACATCAAAATACTAGGGATTTACAGGCACATCCCTACACTTGAGTTTTTATTATTCTAACACTAATTTGACCCGATTTGACAAGATCAAAACACTTGGGGTACATTATTACGTAAACAAAAGGAATTTGAATTTAACGTTCCCTTCCCGTCATTTCATAAACTTTAACTTTTCCCATGAATCCCAATCATCCCAAAACTGTATACAAAGGATATGACTCGACTTAACAACTTATGCAAGCAACCAGATAATTGAACTAAGGGTTTAGGGTGATAACAAATAATTGCACTAAAAGTGAGTGCATAAGGGGTAGGCTAAGGCGATTTGGGTGTATATTTGGGGGTGGGGTGTAAACAATGCTCTTCATTGATATTCCGGAAAAACCGAAATATCACGAGAACCGCGAAAAGGATAGGCTCTGAGGGGTTAACTAGGGGTATCGTGTACTAAAAATGAGTACAACGCAAAGGCTGTGGGGGAATTACTCAACCGATGTGGAAGAAGTAATTATATTACGGGTATCAAACAAGGGTTTATCCTAATGCCTCTTATCATTTAGTTATTCCTAACTACACAAGTGTAGCCTCACTTGCGATCTCGGAATGGATCACAAAACAAGTTCTAGAATCTAATATACTACCGGTTCACACTCTAAGCATTGAAGATGAATGCTTTAATTCCTACTAATCTAAGGACGATCCTCACATTTTGGGTGGAATTTGGGTGGTAAAGGGTTTTTGTGCTAGTCATATAACTTCCTATCCATGAGACGCTTTTGTTAAGACTAATGGCCCACTCCTATATGTCGTGAAAAATTTTAAATTTGGTGCCAAAATTACCCTAACCGACATTTTCTCATGGTTTATTACACAATCACAATTGGACAAAGCAAATAGTCAAGGATAAGCATAGTTTCAAAGTTCCCGTTTTATTTTCCCTCCCTACACTTAAACTGAACATTGTCCCCAATGTTCCCCGAAAGGTATCAAAGTTATGATAATGGAAGGTAATTAAAAACGAAAGAAACTAATACTCCCATGATTAGCTCGGTAGGATCCGTGTAAAGTGGTGGTTAAATTATTTTCAAGAAGAATTATTGCGTGAAAAGCTCCTTCCAATCTTATGTAACTTCCTCTTGACAAACTAAACCTGCACACTTGAAGAAAACAAACGAAACCTTCGCGTAAAATCGGCGGTAATAATATATATAAGACTTGATTTAAACTAGGATATAATGCTTGTGGAATGGATGTTTACAGAATTTCTAAGAAAATTAAGACCTGGAAAATTCCAAAAATTTATAAGTAGCTCAGAAAACGAGAAAAAGTAATCTGATGTTTTTACTCCTTCCTGACGCCGTCAGGTTGCAATCCTGACGCCGTCAGGTTTTCCTGACAAAAACTGGTCTGCGATTTTCTAGAAAAATTTCTGGAAAATTTACATCTTTAGAATCCTGGAAAAATTTCTGCAAAACATTCATTATGACTCGATACAAGCATTTGACTCGAACAAACAAACATATATATCTTTTAGTTAATTGTTATTCTCATGTTTACGTTTCTTTTGAAAACGTGTGTAATCCTCCCTACACTTATCCCTTATGTAAAATACCTTTATATGTAATTAAGACGAAGTTAAAAACAAAATAAAGCATTTTTACAAATTTAAACATGAGGATAAACAATTAATAAAAGATATATGACACTAACAAGCAAACAATTAAGCATGGGTTGCCTCCCACGAAGCGCTTTTCTTTATTTAAGAGTCTTGTAGCTAGACTCGTAGTCATGCTCCTACGTTTTCTCACCACCGTTCTCTTGACGGCCTCTAATGGGGGATTCCATGTTGTAGAAGTGCCCTAAAATGCGCTTCTCTAAGAGTTCATCCTCTCCCCATTCGGTCCTGTATTCCGGTCCTAGGCTCAAACAATCCTTGTAGAATCCAAAAATCTTAGCCATAACATAATCAACACCTTTCTCCCTATCCTCATCATTCCTATAATAGACCGATAGTTTAAGTTCCTTTTCATCATTAGAGAGTGACGAAAACTTCTCAATCTTAAACGGCATTTGGTAAGCTATGTCATCGTTCTTTATCTTGAATCGCACTACTCCTAATGAGGGGTCATAGGTCATTCCGGTGCTTTCTATGAAAGGTTTTCCTAGAATAACATGGGATAAGCTAGGGTCTATGGCTGTGCTAATATCATCCACAATTATGAAATCCGTAGGAAACGTGAAACTACCTACATAAACAGGCAATCCCTTAACTCTACCAAGAAAATTGCAACTAACATTAGGATCATTGGGGTCTTGCCTAGTTGGAATAGGCTTCTTCAATATCCAATTGTAGTAGGTGCTAGTCATTATGTTGATTGGGGACTTGCGATCAATGTAAGCTTTTGCCACAAAAAGGTGTCCTATGACACATGGTATGTTAAGATTCCAAGGGTTCCCAAACTTAATTCGAGGACTTTTCCTAACATACATGTGACGGAGGTCACGCACTAAGTGAGGGTGGCGAGATAGTTCTTCGTCCGTAGGAAATTCGTTGAAATAGTCAATGTCTACTTCATCTATTTCCTCGGGTATTTCCTCATCCACTAGTGTATAGTCCTCTTCGTCATTTGTTTCGTCAGGTTCAACTAAGGCGATGGTATTGACGAATTGGACATACTTTAGCTTGCTTGGATCCTTAATCTCTATGCCTGAAGGCTCGGGAGTTGAGATAGCACTAACCTTCTTATCACTATTAGCTATGGCTTTCAAAAGGTTGTCTATTTTCCTATCCATCTCGGCTTGTTGATTATTAAAGCGGTCCGAGAGCTTAGTTATTTGGGTTTCTTGGGATGTAACTAGGTTTTGCAACATCCCTTCGATGTTTTGTTGGTTAGGACCGTTAAGTGGGGGCCATGAGAAATCATTAGAGGTGAATTCTTTGGTTTGTCCCCAGTAGAAATCAGGCTTTCCTTTCCATGCCTCTCGGGTTTCATTGAAATTCCTAGGTCCGGGTGTTGTAGGGAATCTTCCTCCCGTTCCATTAATACGCGAGGATGCGTAGTCAACAGAAGCGTGTTCGGGGGATCGGGTGCTATTGCGCGTGTTATGAGGATCACAAAACGGCTCACATGAAGAGGAAGCTTTGTTCACATGGTGTGAAGACTTAGGATTTTCGTAGGAACTCATGAGGAATTTAACCTGATCTTCAAGTTCGATCATCCTACGGTCGGGAGGAGGCAAGGAGATTGCCTTGACGGTTTTGGGCAGCTCACGGGGGTCATCCCAACTTTCGTTGTCATAGAGGGCAAGGTCCTCTATTATTTCCCATGATTCTTCTGCGGTGAAATCACTGAGTTTTCCACTGGCCGCTTGGTCAATGGATCGCTTAGTGGGAAAGTTGACATGATCATAAAAGATTTGGACTTGGAGCCAAAGATCAATGCCGTGATGAGGGACTTTATGAAGTAAGTCCTTGAATCGGGTCCATGCTTCGTAGAGAGATTCACCTTGAAGTTGTTGGAACATCAAGATGTCGTTCCTAAGCTTAGTGGTTCTCCCCGGTGGGAAAAATTGAGCAAGGAAGCGAGAAGTAAGATCATCCCAACTTGAGATGGAGCCGGCGGGAAGTCGCTCAAGCCAATTATTTTTTTATCTTTTTATATTTTATGAAAAATGGAAAGGTACGAATCTCGGGTATTGGATTTGGGGGGTTGGTATTTCTACCGATTACTCTACTATTATCTAATTATCTAAACTAAGGTTGTGGGAGTCTATGTCTAATTAATGTGTGCTCGTATGATAGTTTAAAGATGTGTTTACTTAGTTTGTATTACTCCTTAATTATCTCCTATTGATGGTTGAGTGTCACGTCTTATTCCTAGTTGCTTTGTGTTTCTAAAGTTGTAGGGTATACGTTTCTCCCTAACTCTTTGAACTTACCAAAGGGTCTTGTCTACAAATCCACTTAGAGATTATAGACTCCTACTCTAAGGCACTCTTCGGATGTTTTAGCCTACAATCACTCAGGTAATCATACTCTAAGGTTCACAAAGATGAATCAAGCATTAAGTACACAACGAATGACCTATCGCATTACTAGATCATTAATCAACTAAGTTAAGAAACAACCAATCAATATTTAATAATTAAGTTTCATACTTCCTAAGCAAACACACAAATAAATTAGCCGGACATGGAGAACATGCAAGCATACACACAAATAATCAAAGACATAATTGAATTAATGAAGCAAAGACTTATCTTGGTGTAAGATAGGGTTAAAAACCCTAAAATACTGTACAAGACACCTTAGGTTCGGTTTTAGGTTTTTACTCCCAAGACTCTCCACACAAAGACTGAAAAATTCGGATTCTATATATAAGATTACAATTGCGACGGCGTCACCTTATGTTTAGTGACGTCGTCGTGTCGCCGCCATTAGGGTTTCGTCTTGGCCACGTTAACCTTGCGACGGCGTCACCTTATGTCCGTGACGCCGTCCTCTTCAGCTTCTGACGTCGTCTGGATCGCATCTAGGCCGTCTGAGTAGCGACGGCCTACTCTTTCACAACTAGACGCCGTCTCTTGAAAACACGAGTTTTGAGTTCTAACCCGTCACAATAATTCTCCGACGGCGTCGCAAATAGCTCCTGACGCCGTCGCCTTCTACATTCAGCGACTGTGAGTGTCTCGATTTCGACTTTGGCCATTTTCTTCATATATTCGCGCCTTTTCGTCCAAATAAGTGCCATTCCAGCATTTTGCCTTCACGAGACCTAAAAAGTGAAAAGGAACGATATTAAGCAATAACGGATACAAAAGTGATCAAATAAGGACTTAAACGACCCCTCAAAATGGTACCTTTTAAAACCTTATCACATACTCAGGAAGAATGTTGAGATACAAAATTTAAAGTAAGTATTGCTAAACTATCACCTTGAAAGATAGATTAATATCCATATACAACTACACTGACTCGAACCTTCTAACAGTGGGAATACCGTTACACTGAGCCTCTGGAACGACATGGCTACTAAGTTTGAAAAAGAAATAAGTATTCCACTGGAGCAACCTATTATAATGGCGGTAAGCTCATGTTTGGTTAAGACTTTTGATGGTACCATGCGGTTATCAGCAACACCCGCAATGCGTTATTATTTCAATCCAGATGTGCCGCAAGCAAATGAAATACACAATTTGTAAGTTGTTAACATTTGATAAATGCTCGCATAACGTTTCACAGCCGCTTATCAATACCTATTCTAACAAATGGATCAACCAGTTATACTGGGTTATTAGGCACCACTGCTCCTTTAATGTTGCCGCCATTGCAACAACAAACGCAAGAAGAGGGTTTAGTAGAGGAGCCTGTAAATATAGCAACGCTGTTACAAATTAGTCCAGAAATGCTAACGGTAAGATAATAGCATCCCTTTAAATTAGATAACTCTGAACGCGTAAACTAAGTATCCGTTTAAACAGCAAAAGCAGCACTTTGTCACGGAGGCTGTGATAACAAAAGCAGATGAATAAATGAATTGGTACAGCAACCGTTGCAAAAGGTGCAACAGAAACATTGAGGAAAATAGCCCTCATTGGCATTGCCAGCAACCGGGGATACCCGCTGTGCCAAATTACAGGTGCAAATAATTATATGATCTTAGATATTTCATATTGCTAACGTGCATCAATACATTAGAATTACTTAAATGTACACTCTTGGCAGCTACTGTTTCAAAACTACTATTGCAGACGTAACCGGTGAGGCTTCACTAACGTGGTATAGCCCAGAAGCACACGCCCTGTTGCATGTATGCTCTGAACTTTTGAGCGCTACGTTCCCGATCCAAACCCAAGGAAATTACCACCAATTATCAGGGACTTGGAAAACACAAAACACAGGTTCGAAGTTCACTTTGGTAGCGGCAGCAAAAGGGGTGCCCCAAGATTAATACTCGACAGAGTAACAGATGCAACACAACCTTTACTACCATCAACTGATGCGGGGAAGTCGTCAACGTCAGTAATGGCACCGGCAGAAAAAAAAACCCTACCACAGAAGTTCTAACGGGTATCCTCAAGCCGCCAACGATTTCAGCTGACCCTTTGGGAAAGAGTGAATTTGCTGCACCTACAGAGGCTTCTGCAGCTCGCAAACAGTTATTGACAGGCCCATCGGAACCTGAAGACACCCATGTTGCAAAGAAGCAGAAAAGTGACACCACTGGACACCCACCGGCGTAATAACGGCGGTGGAAAAATGTATGTCTTTTGTAATGCAGTTGGGTTACCACTGCAAAACCTCTAGCTAAACTACTTACTAGATGTGATGTGTAGGAATCATTAGTGTACTAGAAAGAAGAAGTCGATGCCTAAAGAAAAGGTATCTATGGCCATGTTGTAATGAAACAAACTTAGACAATGCTGTACACACTGTACCGGTGTACAAATTTTGGCCACTGTTTGCACCTTAGTTTCAATAAAATAAGAATTATTATATGTTATCCGTTCGAGCACGACTCTACTAGAACGCACTGCCAGACACGAGTGTTCTTTTACCAATCGAGTCAACACAATAATACATGGAAAGAGTTTGCATAACAAATGGCAGAATCGCGAAAACCACAAACGGTAATAAGAACTATAACATCGCAAAATCAACACGTGACGAGCTTCACCGTCGTGCCAATGCTAACAAATGGAGAGCCTCAGGTACCAAAGTATGAAAAAAGACATGAAATAAATTTAAGCACAAGTACGATAAACTTAAACTGATACTTTTTTATTAATTAAACGTTAATTACAGTTGGTTGATTACAACAGGTGAATTACCATGGACAGCACAAAAAAAAAACGATCTTTTATAGATCACATCCACCCTTAAACCACGCACGGCTTGATCATCACAACTAAAAAACAGATTTGAAAATCATAGATTGATGGTTTATGTTTTGAACTTTTAACCAATTATTTGATGCATTGCACCTCTACAATTACTATGGTGTTTAAACTGTAGTATTTTAAAGAAATTGTCATACAGTATAAACTTGTGTTTGAGATTATAGTCTCCTTACAAACGTGTAACACTATAACCCATGTTTAAACATATAACACATTGGTAGATTCTTACAATCTCAATTGACACTACCGAAATGAAGTATGATAGAAATAAGATTAAACAAGGATTAACTTTTTACCTCTATTGGTTTAGAGCATAAGGTGTGTTGCGAGTGGTTGAAATTCATCAACATACCAATTTGTCATTCATAAACATTTGTGCAAGAGTTTGCGGTTCTAACAAATTTTTTAAGAGCCGGTTTGATCCGGCCGGTTGAACTATGACCCGTAAGGCGTAAGTCATGGGGAAGCTGGTTTTGAGGAAAAAACTAATGGTTTGACCAAGTCAACTAAAACACCGATTTTTAAAACATTACGTCTAATCACAAACAACCTTTCAATTTTTTTATTTTTTTACTTTATGTTTCAAAAATTACATGTGTAAAGTATACGGAGTAAAAGGTCATGAATTCCTAAATGATGCAAGTAAAATTGTTATGATTGTGTGAGAATGTATACATGTTGTGCATGTTTTGCTTTTTAAGAAAAAGAAAGAAGAATTCAATATGAAGTATACAGGGGCGGAGCCATAAATTTTTTGTCGAAGGAGCAAAATACGATAATATTTAGAAACTACACTAAAAATTAGTTCATTGAGGGGTCAAATTACAAAAATAGCCAATTTTTTTTGAAAATTTACACTACATACGGAGTAAAAGGTCATGAATTCCTAAATGATGCAAGTAAAATTGTTATGATTGTGTGAGAATGTATACATGTTGTGCATGTTTTGCTTTTTAAGAAAAAGAAAGAAGAATTCAATATGAAGTATACAGGGGCGGAGCCATAAATTTTTTGTCGAAGGAGCAAAATACGATAATATTTAGAAACTACACTAAAAATTAGTTCATTGAGGGGTCAAATTACAAAAATAGCCAATTTTTTTTGAAAATTTACACTACAATTTTTTTCGCCGAGACCCCCCGGACCCCCCCCCCCCCCCCCTTATCTCCGCCCCTGGAAGTATATATTGTTGAAGAAAATGGATAATGGTTAAAAAAAAAAAATACAACAAAATTGCTTTTGAAAAAGAAAAGGTTGATATAAACTTAGATCATTGTTAGAACCTCAAAGACTCCACAAAATAAAATCCATAAAAATGAGGTGTCTATGTGTGATTGGTTGTAGCAAAAAGAAGTGAGAAAAAATATATCAAAATTACCAATCACACATGGACAATTCCTTTTTGTCGAGTCTTTGTGGTTCTACCAATCTATATCTATACTACTTTATAATGCATTTAGGCCTTCTAAAATTAGAAGGCTTAAAAATTCAGACTTTTTTACTTGCTTATTATGGAAAGAATTAAAAAAAATAAGATAAGGAGCTCCAATTATTGAGTGACATGTGTCACTTCTCTAACTAAAAAATAACAAAAAGAGATGAGCTCTAACAAACTAAAATAAAGAGCTCCAATAATGGGGTGACATATGTCACTTCCTAACTAATTAATCACCTTTATTTTTAAATTTAAATATCTTTTTATCCGTTTAATTTTTTTATGATCTAATTTCATCATATTTTTTAAAATTTTGTGCTCTTTAATTCAACATCCATTTTGATATATTTTTATGAGTTTTCTTTAGTAGTCGGGAAGAAGCGGTTTTGAAAAGAGAGAAACTTACTTGAATTAGACGTAAAAATGAAAAATATTTGTTCGCTACAAAATAGTCATCGGGTACCCGCCGCCGCATTGAGCGGGTACCCTTCTAGTGCTCATAAAATTATATGGAGTAACAAAGAAAACATAGTTGAAGCCAAATAGATAATAGTACCAGGAAAAAGCACACGACACAAATATGACATTAGCAGTGGGCCATTCAGACATAACCCAGCTTTTATATCTTTTAAAGTCAAAGTTACATCATACAAAAAAGAAGGAAAAAAAAGGCAATTAATCTGGTTTGAGCCCTAACGTCTGTACACCACATCTTTGTATCTGTCATTTGAACCATAATCCGAGCACATCTTTTGGGTGTCACACAGGTATTCATGTTAATGAAATGTATTAGTCTTTCTTATTTCTTTAGATAATTATATGTTTGAAGAGTTATATGTTTAACAAAAATATTAGTGTATGAAATGTATTATATTCAACTATTTCCGAGGTTACCAACTATTCTATGAAGTGTTTTAGCATCTAGAATAACCTAAACAAAAATATTTTAAATTGAATCGAAGGACCATCTCTTTCGTTTACGATAATGAATATGTTTTTATGTTATTTCGTAATGCAGGATTCTTTTCCTTGTGGGATCATTTTCCCGCGAGAAGTTATGGAATCTACCTATGCCTAGGCCACTGATAGATGGAAATTTTATGGATAAAACCTTTTCAATTGTAACCAATATCTTACTGCGAATAATTCCGACAACTTTAGGAAGAAAAGAGGCATTTACCTATTGCAGAGATGATGCGATTTGATTTTTTTTATTACTCCCAATCTTCTGAGAAATACACAGGATTTGTGATTGGGAAAAAAAACCTTCTTCCTTTATGATGAAATTTATTAAATTTAATTTCTATTACCCTAAAATTTGCCCTTTTAGCAAATAAACTGAATAATATAAGTGTTCTATTTCAATATATATGTCGATTAGCCATCATTGCATCATTAGCTATGCGCTAACTGTACAACAGTTTTCAATTATATCATGAACACATGAATGTAATTTATTTTTAAGAATAATCTTTGGTTTTGTTCGTAATCCAAATTTACCCATTTTAGCCTGTTGATTGGGTTCTATTTATAATGGCTAACGTACTCGGCCCATTTTAGTTGTTGACTCATTTCCTTGTTTTGTTTTGTTGCAGGAGACCGTTCCATTAATTAACTCCCATAATACCATCGTCCGCTTTTGTTACAAAATCCTAGATATTTAAACACCAACTTAAAATGTCGGACAACATACCTCTCGAAATACAAGAGGAAATCATGAAAAGGCTTCCTATCAAATCATTGCTTCAATTCAGATCGGTTTCAAGATCATGGAAGTCTCTCATTGATAGCTCCAAGTTTATTGCTGATTACCAACGCACTCAGCTGACGCAACATGTACTTGTAAGAGATGACATTCAGTACAATTATGTTTCCATTGCGGATGATAATACTTTCCCCCTACAAAAAGTTTCCCTAACTGTTCCCATTTCCATTAAAACACTTCACAGAATAGTTGATATTGATGTGCCCAATGTGTTGGATAGAACTAAGTACCATACTAGTATCTATTTCGGGGTTTGTCCTGACACTCTTGACCCTATGCTTGTTAGAATTTCGTGGCTACACACTATAACGGCCACCACTTGGCTAGTTGAGGCTTTTAGGTTAAGCTTAGGTGTCTGGAAAAGTCTATCTACCAGTCTGCCTCTAAGGTCAACTTCATTAACACACAATCGGGTAGCAATAGGTAGGTTTATCTATTGGCGTGCTGTGGATAGGTTTAGTGATGATTCTCATCTGATTTTGTCATTTGATATGATAAGTGAAGAATTTACAGAAATAGGCTATCCTGATAATTTAGCACTTAAGCTTCACGCTGACCTTGACATTGAGATGATGGTGGATCTGTGTAAGTTAAAGGAGTCTCTTGTTTTGATTCATTATGAGATGGGGGTGGTAATATCAGATTTTGATGTATGGATGATGGAGGATAGTGATCCGAAATCATTTGAAAAGATTTACTCCATCAAGAGCAGCATACGAGCTGACCCTTCAATATTAGGTGTGCATGGATTTAGAAAGAGTGGCGAACTTTTAATTGAAGTGACACAGCGTGGTAGTTTAGAAGATGAAGATGATTCTGAACTTTTGGTTTATGGTCCCATCTCACAACGCGTTGATTATTTTGGTATTTCTGCAAAACGAGCTTCATTTTTTGTGAGTTCCTACACAGAAACACTACTTTTGCTTGATCACTAAGATCTCATATCTACTTTGGTATAAATTGTGGACCGAACCGATGTCAACATTGGAAACTTTGGAGCTAACAAGTGTTGCAGTATGGCGACTGAAGTTAATGAAAAGTATGATGCTTTACATGTAGATCATATCATGCTTAAAGCAATGGTGATATCAATGCTTTTAACATGTATTATGGTGCAGTTTAGTTAAAGTTATGGAAATTTTATATGTTTGCATTTTTATTCCAAATTCAAGAAAGGTATTTTTCGTTACTATCTGTTTTCTTCGTTTTAATAAAGTTATTGAAAAGCAGGACAACCATTGACATGGATCACTAATGCCATTCAAAATTATCCTTATGTTTCACTCTTCTTTGTTTTTGCTTTATTTCCATAATTTTTCTAATCTTGGTATGAAATCCAGAATGTGTGTCATTCTGTCTCTATCTTACTAACTAGTATGAAATCTGAGTTGGTGAAATTAGCATGTATGATTTATTTGAAAAATGAATGTGATAGAAGCTGGTGATTGTGTTGAATGACCATGTGTCATTATAGATTAATTTGTGTATTGTATTCATCTTTTCTATTTTATTTTGGTTGAAACTGTTAGGGATTTTGTGTAAACCTGAGTATCAGATATTTCAGGTATTTTTTCACCCTATTTATTTAGAAGGTTCACGGTGCATCAACTGATGTCCTTAAATGCACGTTGGGAAGACGATTGGGTTATGTTTGTTAACTTATTCATAATTTCAAGGATCCTAAATGGTTTATATGTGTATAAAATGAGTTGTAAGAGGTTTATGTTCACTGTGAATACACTTAGGGTGAGTTTGAGTCCATTTGACCCGGCACGCTCTAGTCTCTAGTTGCAGATATATTCTAAATCCATATGATTTGGACACATAAGCAAAATATAACACAAAACGACACATTTTACGACTTTTCTTTCCCTTGTCATGTAGCATGGTTATGCAATACGTACAGCATCTTGTTTGATGGTTAAACTCTTCTATGAGGACTCCATTATTTTATGTATTAACTCTCTTAATTATAATGGGAGAATAGTTGAGTGGAATTAGCCTGAGCAGGTTCTTAAAATCAAGGAATGAGATTAGGAGATGAGCTATGTAGAAACTACTAAAATTGATGAGATTTGCATTAAGTTAACCTTTATGTGATACATGATTCAAACATTGGATCAGTCATAGATAGAAGTCGCCCCTTCTTGACAAAGGGAAACAACCTTAAACAATGGTTTGGTTTATAAGGAATTATAGTTATGTTGTACTTCAATTCTAATATAAGAGCCTGTGCAAAGGCTTTGTATGACGAAGAGTTAGCTAACATGGATGGAGTATCGGAAGTTTAGGATGAGATCGTAGACTACATTAACTCGAGGTCTTGTGGCAATTCAATTTAGGGAGTCATCAGATGATTGATGTTTTCTGCCGGCCTGTGTCTACTACATTTGGCGAGATATATAGTGGCATTTATTTGGTTTCAAGATATCATTGCTATATAGTGGCATGTATTGTTTCTGATCTGGAACCCACCATCTGAAGCCCAATGGCCCAATTATAATCTGTATCTCACCGATTTATAAGTTTTATATCCTAAACTATATATAATCAATCATAAAAACCATAATAATCCTCACCATATCCTACCCTATAAACCCTAAGCATTAATCGAAGTCAAGAACTCAAGATGGCAGACCACAACATACCTTTTGAAATCCAAGAGGAAATCATGAAAAGGCTTCCTGTCAAATCATTGTTACGATTTAGATCTGTTTCAAAACCATGGAAGTCTTTCATCAATAGCTCTAAGTTTATTCATGATCACCATGTCATCGGCCACAGTGAGTCGCAACATCATATTCTTTTAATTTACCTTGATACGTCTTATGATGTCAAGTATGTTTCAATTTTGGATGATTATACTTTCCCCCTTCAGAAGCTTTCTGTGACTATTCCAATGGCCGTTAAAGTACTTTACCACCCACGTATAGTCGGTAGCTCTCAAGGTTTGGTTTGTTTATACAGTTATGCTAATAATGGAACCAAGACACGAGCTGTTATTTGGAATCCTACGATAAATAAACCAGTTGCTATTGATGTAGTGTCCAAAGTATTATATGATGATGATGATGATGATGATGATGATGATGATGATGATGATGATATTGATGAGACTTTGCTGACTATTGTTGGTTTTGGGGTTAGTCTGGAGACTCTTGACCCTATGCTAGTCAAGATTACCAATCATTTTGAGATTAATCCGAGGCAAGTTGAGATTTATACATTGAGCTCAGGGGTTTGGAGACGTCCACGTGTAAATATGCCTCGAGAATCAACAAACATCAGATCGCTCTCAATAAATATAGATACGTTTATTTATTGGCTTGCTTATGGAGATAGAATACCATTTATTGTTGCATTTGATATGACTAGCGAAGAATTTTCTGAAGTCGACCTCCCAATTAGTTTTACAAGCCGGTCCAGGGATCTTGATATATCTAAGCTACGGGGGTCTCTTGTTGTGCTTGAATCCAACTTTCGGGTTTGGATGATGAAGAATGGTAATCCAAAGACTTTCACACATATATTCGACATTAACGACACACCAAATGCAACAATAGGACGCGTGCTTGGATTTAGAAAGAGTGGTGAACATGTAGTTGAAATTACAAAAAGATGGCAACAATGCTGAACTTTTTGCTTGTGAACCAAACTCACAACAAATCAGTCCTATTTGGATCACCGGAGAGATATATTCATTTTTTGCGAGTTCCTACATAGAAACTCTACTTTTGCTTGATCATTAAGATTGGAATATCTTATCAACATAATCCAAAGAAAAAGATAATGGCAACGTTAGTTGCAAACTATTTTTTGCGAGTTTGTTTGGAGCAGGAAATCAAGGTATCCTTAGCTGGAAGTTTGTTAGTATTAATTTTTAAATTTGTTTTTGCATATTTTATAGGTAAGACTATGTGTATATAAGTTTCGTTTTTTATCTCTCATCAATTGGTAATTCATTCTCCTTATGACCTCCCATTAACATTATGTACATTCCATATGGGAAAAAAGTTTAATATATATCTCAAATTTATCATATATCCAATAAACCAATAATAGTCATTCATTTTTTTTTAAATAAACTTTCACCATTTTTTTTTAAAATTAAATATCTCGCAAACCGTTAATTGTTACGCGATAAAAATCATACCATCGCGACGAGAATTAAATTATCTTTCTATAGATATGCACTACTATATATTTTTAATGATTTTTTTTTTCAAAATTTTGTCCCAAAAAAATCATATATGATTTGTGAAAATCATATATGATTCTATTTTTGAAAATCATATATGATTTTTGAAAATCATATATGATTTTTCTGGGCGGAATTTTTGAAAAAAAAATTGTCGAAAATATAGAAAAGTGCATATTAATAGAAAAATAATTTAATTCTCGTTGTGATGGTGTATTTTTTATAATTTGAAGATTTACCGTTTGCTAGATATGTTGTTTTAAAAAAAAAGGTTGAAAATGGTTTTTTATTAACTTTGATTAAAAATGGATGTCTAAGATTGGTTTATTGGATCTATGTTAAATATGAGATCTATATTCATCTCAACTCATGTATTCTGTTTTGCCAAAAAGAATGCCAATATTGTCACGAAGATCATTTTCTGTAGATGGTAATTACTTTTGTTGTCATCATTATACCGACAAATATGATTTTTAACAAAATAATAAGAAAAGTAGGTGAAAGGCTTCTTTAGATGTTCTGTGCATTTTGAAAAGGAGGTGATTCAATCTTACAATCTATGCTGAATGAAAATTCTCATTGTTTGGCTGGATTCATTAAGGTACTATATGACCATGATTCATATAGTTTGCAGCCCACCAAGGCGGGACCCCAACAAGGGGCTCTGCCGCTTAACCTCGCAAGAGGCGTTGCCCCTTGAGCCTACATTTAGTTGTGGCGGCATCAAGCTAGCTAAAACTAGTGTACACTCCACACCTCTTAACTTCACTATAAGCTAAACCTCTAACCTTTTGATCTCAAGTAAATCACAATTACACAAAATATAGGTGATGATACTAAAAATCAAGGATGTCAAGATCGCGATCCTACGTAGGATCGTTTTTGTCTTTGCAAGATCGAGATCGTAGGATCGGATCGCGATCCTACGATCCTATCAATTTGTCATAGTTTGTAAATAAATGATAAACAAGTTAAACTATTTTACATTTCTACTCAACGTCAAAGATAAATTCATATAATATCCTTTTGAAAATGACAAAGTTCAAATTTCAAACACCAAATTAATAATAAAACACAAAAAAATCAAGTTTCAATCGTTAAATTAACGATTTAGCGAAATAATATTACATAACATGAGGTCCTAAATGTCTCAAAACATACGAGCCATCTACATGATTTCAATGAAAACATTTCATTAGTGGCATTCCAAAACATACCCTTTTGTTAGTTTAATCACAATGAAATAAAGTAAATTAAATTATTAAACATACCCTTTCTAAATAGACTATAATCTATTTAGAAAAGTAGAAACTAGGTATAAACTATAATCTATTTAGAAAGTGAAACAACAGTTGTTTACTTATTAGACATTAGTAAAACACACGTTTGTTTTTTGGCCTAAGCAAATGAGATGGACTTTCAAGATAGAAAAAGTTAAAAAAAAAAAAAAAAAAAAAAAAAAAAAAAAAAAAAAAAGTGAACTCGGATCGGGTGACGATCCTACGATCTTACGGGCGATCTTACTTACGATCCTACCACATATGCGATCCTACCACGATCCTACACGGTTTTAGGTAGCAAACACGTAAACTCGTACGATCCTACGAGTTTACACGCGATCTTGACAGCCTTGCTAAAAATTACCAACAATAATCACATACATAAAACTCATTTGTTGATTGAAGAAAAAGAAATAACATACAGATTGGGTTATGTTGAAAAAAAAGATGGTGATAAAAGTATGGGAAGGGGGCTTATTATATAGTAATAGTTTTATTTATTTTAATATTTAAGGATAAAAAAAATAGAAAGAAAATTACTATACACTTGCCAGCTATCACGATTCACGTGTGACTACTTAATTAAGAAACGTTACTAAGAGCACTAGCCACATGAGCGTTATCTTATCTCTATCCAATAACACACCAATAACTAAAATATTCCTCTAGCATAACACATCATTAACATGTTATTGAGTTTCACAAAATACCTCACGAATGACATGTTAAATGTCTACCATGCATACCTTGTATTGTCTGTTAAAGGACTAATAGTTGATAACGTTTAAAGATAAACGACACATTTTTTCTATCAAAACACGAAAGGTTGCAGTCAAAGTAAACAGCAAAACGAACAATGTAATTTACTCTTTTATAATTAACATTTGTGAAAATGTTCATTTAGTGCAGGTGACAGATACCAATAAGGCATTACCTCAGTGGTATCACTTTTGCCGATTTGAACATTTTAGAGTGTAAGATATAGATAAATATTTACAGAACGCTAACTTAAAAATTTCATCATGTCACAAAAACATTATGTGCTAGAACACCCATCGCAATGTACTAGTTAAACTCGAGGTGAGCATGGTTTGGGTAATAACCGAATAAATCAAAAACCGAAAGCGAACCAAACTGAAAAAGCCGAATTGAATTTCTAACCGAACCGAATTTGCCAAAACCGAACCGAACCAAACTAAAAATTTGGTTTTCGGTTTGGATATGGTTTTGGCATGAACCGGGAACCGAACTTATATAAATGTATATCTTTTTATATATATAAAGACCATTAAAATTTTATTCTAATATAAAAAACAACTTGAAATATTAATTTTATTAAAAATAAAGTTTTTAAAAATATAATAAAAATGGTGTAATTCGGGTCAACCCGAAAACTGAACCAAATTCAAATTCGGTTCGGTTAAATTTTAGTTTGGTTCGGTTTGGTTTTCGATTTTACCCAAAAACCAAATTTAACCGAACTATAAATACGGGAAAATCAATATACATCACCAAAAACCCTTACGTTCAAAAGTTAAGCATTGATCGACATCAAGAATTCAAGATGGAAGACGATTACATACGTTTTGAAATCCAAGCCGAAATCATGAAAAGGCTTGCTGTCAAATCATTGATCCGTTTCAAAACCATGGAATTGTCTCATCCGTAGCTCTAAGTTTATTCGTGACTGCCATGCCATCCACCTCAGAAAGCCTCACCATCGCCTACTAATAAGATACGCTAGTCAAGGTGGGAATAAACATGTTGAGGAGAAGTGTATTTCGATCGTGGATGATGATAGGTTCCCCAAGCAGAAGCATTCCATGATTATTCCCATGTCCATTAAACGAATTTACAATCCAATGATAGTTTGTAGCTCTCAAGGTTTGCTCTGCTTTTATAACGGTTATTCAAGTCGAGGTCAATCTGAAACAAAGATAGCCGTTCTATGGAATCCAACAATTGGAAAGTCAGTTGATATTCACTTGCCTAATGTGTTAGATACTTTGATTCACTAAACAGTTATGGTTTTGGGATTTGTCCTCGTACTAGTGACCTTAAGCTTGTCAAGATTATCTCGTCGGTGGGATTGGATATTATTCCTGAGCAACTTGAGGTCTTCACATCGAGACCAGGTTTTTGGAGAAGTCCACGTAGCAACCTGCCTCGTAAATCAGTTGGGTTTACACTGATTACACATAAGCTGGTAGTTACAGAAAATTTTATTTATTGGCTTGCTTTTGATAGGGTTCATATGGATGGTAAAAATTTAATTATGTCATTTGATATGATAAGTGAGGAATTTGTAGAACTACACCTCCCCGAGAGTGTAACAAGAAACGAAAGTTGTTTGCGCATATCTACGTTAAAGGAGTCTCTTGTTGTGGTTGAGACTACTAGGTCCAATTTACCTGTATGGATTATGCAGAATGGTGATCCAAAAACTTTTACGCCAATATTCACTATTAACACACCAAATACATGGATAAGAGATGAACTTGGATTCAGAGAGAGTGGTGAACCTATATTAGTAAAGGAAACAAAATTGAAAGAGGATGAACTTTTTGTTTATGAACCCAACTTAAAACAAATCAAGTCTATTGGGATTTTTGGAGCAGTATTTTCATTCTTTGTGTGTTCCTACGCCGAAACACTGCTCTTGCTTGATCATTAAGATAATGGAAACGTTGCAAAAGGTGGAGTATATGAGAGTCGACGTCTGGAGTAGGCATAAAAGGTATGGAGATAGAAGAAAATTTACATTGACTGATGCTTTATACTATCATCAACGTTAATGATTCTCGCTTTTTTCTGTGAAGATTATGCATATTCATCTTGTTAAAGGTGAAGTAAATTATATTACATATGTGTAGTTTCGCTGTTTTGGGAGCAATTTTGCTATCCTCCTTTTTCGATTCAAGAAAATTCATATTTTTAAGATTCTTTGGTTTAATTTTGTGCTATGTTAATTAGTAACTGCCCTTTTTTTTTTTCTATATACTACTTCAGATTATAGTATAGTCTTTCTATATGTATATGACCTTTATGTAAATTTGCTAATATTAAATATAATATTGTTTAATCTGAAACATTGTGAAACACTATGTTTGCTTTGGTACTACCTTATAGCCTACCATTGTTAGGAATCAAAAATTCCATAAGTAAAAGAGTCGGTCACCCCAATTATTATCTAGCCAAAGTTAGCCCGCAGACTTGTCTCTATTTATGTTAGTTATTAAATAAGTAGTAGCGTAGATTAGTATAGTGCAACACCGTGGAGGAAGGACGGGTCTTTACCCATTGTATCCCTGATCCAGTCGTTTTGTCTGTAACCTATAAATACCCTCTACCTTGCAAGGTAGAGGGTTGGATGTTCTTTTGGTAATCTAATATTCCACAAGTTTCTCTTACTAGAATATCCCACTTTCTCTCTCTCTAAAATCATCTATGTGCTTAGTGTGTTAACGTTATGTTATGTAAGTGAAATCCAATATCCTACAATTGGTATCAAGAGCCATGGTTAGATCATATCTTGCACATCTTTGGATTTCTAGTGGTTTTTAGGTGGTTTTTGAGTTTGAAAAAGTTTAGTGGTTTGTGCATCATTTGGTTGATTTCTTGTGTTAAAGCTTGGATTTTGTTAGTACTTTTATGTTTAGAATCATCACAAGTGTTTAGGTTTTCATTTGGTAAGCTTGAATCATCTTGGTTGGGTTGTTTTTGGATTGAAAAGTGATGTTTGTGATGTTTTCTTGCTAGCGACTTAACCTACGGATTTCTTTTCTTGCTAGCGACTTAGGCCTAGCGACTAACAGTACAAGTAATGGATGCTCCACTACGGGTAGCGACTTGGTGTTAGCGACTTGGTAAGTAGCGAGTTGCTATTTAGCGACTTGATTCCTTAGCGACTTGTATCTTAGCGAATTGCTGCCAAAATTTGGCTAGCGACTAGAGGCTTAGCGAGTTGCTATCTAGCGACTTGTCTTTTGTTTAGCGAATTGAGACTTTAGCGACTTGGTGGTATAGCGACTTAGTAGTTAGCGAGTTGGTTCTAAATCCCTAGCGACTTGGGTGTTAGCGACTTGGTACTAATATCTTAGATACTTGGTATTTAGCGACTTGGATGTTTAATACATTGGTGTAGTGAAGCAAGATACTTATACACAATGTCTTACATCACTGATCCTTTAATCACCAAAGTACTTGAAACGAGTTGACCCTAGTTGTAGTAGACTCAACAAAACTAATTTACTACAACTTAGTAATCTACATCTCGTAAGTCCCTCCGTAGGGCAAAGTTATAATACACACCATAGTATCTCTCGTTCATGAAACCACTAATTTCCTAGTCACTACATTCTGTAACACATATTCATAGAACGAAGTGATGTGGTTACATAATTTGTAGGTTCAGCGATTTATGGTTCATAGATTCTATAATCATGGTTCAGCGATTGTGGGTTCAGCGATCCCTAAATCTTGGTTGAGCGATTGATGATTCAGCGATATGGTGGTTCAGCGATTTCAGAGTTAAGCGATTTGTTTTCTGTTCAGCGATCTATCGTTGAGCGATTCGGAGATCAGCGATCGGTTTAAAACCGTCGTTAAGCGATTCTATGTTCAGCGATTCCTTAGTTCAGCGATTTATCGTTGAGCGATGAATGGTTCAGCGATTGTGGTTCAGC
>BPTQ01000008.1:7446941-7472288 GCA_019973895.1 Chrysanthemum seticuspe | reverse complement strand
AGCAGCTTCCTTAATGTATATTTCCATATTACCCATGAGTTGAATAAAGGTGTTTATGAACTCATGAATTTCCATTCCAGTGTGTTTCTTGAATGAAATTCCAGTTATGTCATGATCACAATCTGAGGAGTATTCCCCCCGGATAAATGGCTGAAATTGATTGAAGATTACTTGAAGAGCTGCATTAGAATCATCAGTTGAAAACTTCTTTTTGGTAATTTGAAACCTCAGTTGTTCTAAGTTCAGTAGCAAGGTTCTTGTCAAAGTGGGTAGATCCTGACGAAGGAGAGCACTGCTTGTTCGATCCATAGCTGTAGATAAAAGTAGTTTGAGGTGCTGATGAAGTAGTTGAAAGGGCTCAATGTTGCATTCCATTTGCCTTGCTTCATTTGTCAATATCAAATGTAACTCATTAGAAATTGACTCAGATTGTGAAATGTTTTGATCATAGGTCGCTGTTAGGAATTAGAAATTCCAGGTATTAAAGAGTCGGTCACCTCAAGAATATGTAATCATTAGAAAGCTCGTAGTCGTAGTTATTTCATGCTAAGTAGTATTTAGTTAAGTAACACCGTGGAGGACGGACGGGTCTTTACCCACTGTATGCCTGATCCACAGCCCGTTGTGTGGCGTTTTATGTAAGACTATAAATACTCTCTACCTCCCAAGGTAGAGAGTTGGAGCTCATAATAATATCTTTCACTTTCTCTCACTAAGTTCCCTAAACCTCTAACTTTCTCTCTCTAGAATTCCATTTATACACCAACTTGGTGTTTTGGTTTGATGTGTAAGTGAAAACTAATATACAACAATTGGTATCAAGAGCCATGGTTAGATCATATCTTGCGCATCTTTGGATTTCTAGTGGTTTTTAGGTGGTTTTTGAGTTTGGAAAAGTTTAGTGGTTTGTGCATCATTTGGGTGATTTCTTGTGTTAAAGCTTGGATTTTGTTAGTACTTTTACGTTTAGAATCATCACAAGTGTTTAGGTTTTCATTTGGTAAGCTTGAATCATCTTGGTTGGGTTGTTTTTTGGATTGAAAAGTGATGTTTGTGAAGTTTTCTTGCTAGCGACTTGATCTACGGATTATTTTTCATTGTAGCGACTTGCTTTACATTTTTGTAGCGAGTTGAAGTTTTTGGAGCTAGCGACTTAGGCTTAGCGACTTACAGTACAAGTAGTGGACTCTCCACTACGGGTAGCGACTTGGTGTTAGCGACTTGGTGAGTAGCGAGTTGCTATTTAGCGACTTGAATCTTAGCGAATTGCTGCCAAAATTTTGCTAGCGACTTGAGGCTTAGCGAGTTACTATTTAGCGACTTGCCTTTATTTAGCGACTTGGGTGATTTTTTTACGGTTTTCTCTTGATTTAGTAAAATCCCGTGAAAGAATCTATTTCCCGGTTTAATCATAGAGTTATAAAATCCCGTATAATCTGTTAACATGTCTACCAACGTTCCTACTATCATCTCCACTGTTGCCGAGGATGTTCAAGCAGCTGGTTCAGATACTCGACCACCCATACTTGACAGAACTGTCTACGATTCTTGGGCTCAACGAATCAGATTGTACTGTCTTGGAAAGGAAAATGGTGTCAACATTCTCAAATCCATTGATGAAGGACCGTATCGAGTTGAGACGACTAGAGATGTACTTGATACTGCTGAAGATGGAACTCTGATTTACGGAATGGACAGACCAAAGATGTATGATGAGCTTGACGATAAGGAGGAAAAGAGATTCGATGCTGATATCAGGGCTTCTAACATTGTTCTTCAAGGTCTTCCTAAAGACTTATACAAGCTGATCAATCACAACACCGAAGCAAAGGCAATATGGGATAATGTCAAGATGCTTCTCTCAGGTTCTGAATTAACTATGGAAGACAGAGAATCACAACTCTATGACGAATTTGAACACTTCAAGATGAAACCAGATGAGAGTGTCTATGAGTACTATGTGAGATTTCATAAGTTGGTGAATGATATGAGGAACATCAGAATGACTATGCCTAACATTCAGCTGAACTCAAAATTTGTGAACAACATGAATCCCGAATGGCACAAGTTTGTCACCTCTGTGAAGCTCACTAAAGGATTGAAGAATACAAATTATGAGCAACTCTATGCCTTCCTCCTTCAGAATGAGAGACATGCTATGTTTGAAAAAATGATTCTTAATCAATTCAAAACCAACCAGGGAGAGACAAGCTCGTCTAATGACTCAACTACCTTATACTCAAACATCGGAATCACAACCAAAGGCTCACATGTCATACCCATGGGTAATGGTAATCACAAACTCATTCCTGATCCTATGTTCAAACAAGCTGATGCTGATGCACACGTGGGTAACATCATTAATCAACTAGCTCTTCTAATCAGTCAAAACATGAATTCTCTCCCACAAACCAACAACAATCTCAGAACAGCATCTAACCCACACAATCAAGCTACTGTTAAAGATGGGAGGATCGTGGTGCAACCAGTTCAGGAAAGACAGTATGATCAGGGAAGAGGTGGAGCTGGTAGAGGTTATGTTGGTAATCAGAATCGAGGAAGGAATGGTAATCAAGGTCAAGCTAAGCCGATCAAATGTTATAACTGTGGTGGTGAGGGACACATTGCAAGGAACTGCACATCTCCAAAGCGTCCACAGAATGCTGATTACTTCAGAGATAAGATGCTGCTTGTACAAGCTCAGGATAATGGTGCTGCTTTGGATGAAGAGGAATTGTTGTTTCTAGCTGAGGGCAATCCCAAGACCTATGATGCAGATGTGGATGAGCAGCCTATTCAGGAGATAGGTCACAATCATCAGAATGCCTTTCAAGTCGTTGATTGTGATGCATACGACTCTGATGTGGATGATGGACCTACTGCACACACAATTTTTATGGCTAGCATTTCTCCAATGGTTTCTCCCAAGGTCTCCTCTTCACCACAAGCTGGCTCATCCAAAGACAAACTCATCTCAGAGGTATTAAAATTATACGATGATGCTGATGTGCAAAAGATGCATAACAAAGTACAATCAACTGAAACCTTTGAATCAAATATTGAAAATATGGATAGTTTCAATGTTGTCCCATATGATCAATATGTGAAACAAAGTGAAAGTGAAGTTGTACCAAGTGATGCATCTTCTGTAGTCAATAATGATTATGTTTTTGATGAATTCACTGCATGTGCCTCTGATGATTCTGTAATTTCTGAACTAAATGCCTATAAAGAACGTGTTGCTATCTATGAACAACGTGCAAAATTTGAGTTGACCACTCGTGAGCAGGAAATGGATGACCAAGTGCGTACAATCATTAGAAAAAGTAATTTTAGAGAAGAAGTATTAAAACAAGAGTTAAATTCCTTGCAAGAAAAGCTTTCTAAAACTGCTAAACAAAAACAAGAACTTCAAGAAAATGTGAAAATGCTTAAGCAAGAATTTAATGCAAAGGAATCAAAACTCTTGAAAGATTTTTCTAATCTGAAAACTTTGAAAAACAAACTTGAAAACAAGTTGTACATACAAGGGAACACCATTCAGACTGCTCACATGATCACTAAGCATAGAGTCTTAAGCGATAAGCATAGCATTCCCCTTGTTGAAGAACCAAATCCAGAGGTCATTAAAAGGGCTAGATATGCTCATAAGGTTCTTTATGATGGCAATGAAATCCTTAAACCTAGACAGAAACCTAGTTGCGTTGAGTGCACTGAGGAAGATAAGAAATCAGATGAAGTCACTAGGGAAAAGATGAACAAGAAATTAGATGATCCTAAATGTAAAGAGAAGAAAATTATGATCACACCCCATGATTACTAGAAGGAAAACTGGATTTCCTTGAACAAGTTTAAGCCTCAGACATTGTTGACTCCCGAACAAGTTTTCTGGAAAATGGATTTAGATAAGCAGAAAGCTGAAAATATTGTTGAAACAAACCCTCCCCTTTGGAAAATGCCTAGAGCGACTGTGTATCCTCCTAATACACCAATGCATCTTGTTCCAAGAGCAATTGCCACTAAAAGCAAGACCTTAATTAGCCAATATGTTATATTTCAACTATTTGTTGATTTTGAGAAAACTTGCAAGAAAAGGATCACACCCACTGGTATAACTGAAGGAGAAAGGGGTTTTGAGCAAATGAAAGAATGTTATTTAACTGAGGTCATGCCTTTCTTTAAACTTCTAAAAGATCACTTTGAGAGTCTTAAAAAGGGGATAGAAACTGATATTAAGGGAATGGAAAATGAATTTGATGCAATGATAGTTGAAGTTAGTGACTATGAGCGTGCACTAAAATATAATGAGATTGAGAGGAAGAACTTGCATACATTAAATGAGACTCTTATTACTGAATGTGTTGCTCAAGATATGTTTTTCACTGCTTCAAATTGCTCTATTAATGCTTCCCAATTTCATGAACTATCTGTTGCCCTGAAAGTCTCCCATGATCGTGTCATTGAGCTTGAAAAAACTAATTCTAAACTAAACGAGAAAATTGAACTGGATGATCATGACAATTTGGTTAAACATTTTTCTAAACTAGAAGTTGAGCATTTTAATTTACAACTAAAATATCAACATCTTAAAGAAAATGTCAAAACTTCAAATATCAAGACATCCTCAGATGCTCCAGAGTTTGATGCAGTTTTTCAAATTAACAAACGTGATGAACAGATTCAAGCTCATTGCAACACGATCAGAAAGTTGAAAGCCCAAATCTCTCAATTAAAGGGTCAAATGAACAATATGACAGGCTCCCAAATGCCTCCTCCTTTAGACTCTCAGAATTCTCAAACGTTTCATCTTCAAAACCTAGTAAATGTATTACAAAAGGAAAACGAAAGTTTTCTAGAAGAAAATGAAAAGGTTAAACGTCATTTCAATGAGTTATTTGAATCAATAAAGGTCACTCGTAACAAAAATAACGAACAAATAGCTTCATTGCAAAAGGAAATTGAGAATCTGAAGAGTCAGGTAAAAGGGAAAATGCCTATGACCAATGGGGAGAATGGTGTATCAAAGGGTCACTCTTGTAATAAATATGCTTTGTCTGTGAAATATGTCCCTCCTCATCTCAGGAACAACAAACTTGCTGTTCAAACATACTTCTCATCCCTTAAGGATTGCCTAGAATGTCTGCGTGAGATTGTTGAAGAGGATAAGTTAGAGAAACCTCATGATAATGCAATTGGACATGCATGCTTATATGCCAAACGATCTCAAGAAATCCTAGAATGCTTGATCACAATATGCCCAAAGTCATTAGGTGAGAGAGTTAATCCTTTGATTCCATGCTCGATGCCTAATGCCAAGTATGATATTCATTTGATGCCCAATGTTTTGAATGTGAACCTTAGTGTGCCTTTAAGTAGTTCAGATTCCAGATCTGTCAATGCTAAGAAAGAGAACTCAAGTGTGCCTTATAGGAGTACAAATCCCAGTACTTCTAGTTTTAAGAAAGTGAACCTTAGTGTGCCTGCATGTAGTTCAGATCCCAGCACATCTAAACAGGTGATGCAAAGAGTAGTAAAACCAACTAATGTTCCCATTCCCTCTACAGGAGTAATCAGTGACATTAAAGGGAGCAGGTCAAAGTCTCAAGACAATACAAGGAATGATAGGACCTCGCAAGCTAAGAATGTGCACTGGAAAAGAGTAGAAGAACAATCTAGGAACTTTAAGTTTGAACCGAATAAAACGAATCGTGTTGATTCTAGTATTAGCCATAGGCGTACTGTAATTAATTCGAATTCTGATACTATTTGCAAACCTTGTATTGATGTCTGCTTGAATTCTGTTTCTAATCATGAATGTGGTGTTAATGTTTTGCCTAATGATGTTTATTGTCCAGTTAATATTGTTAATGCTAAAATTCATGCTAAGAAGGCTAAAAGGCAAAAACGAAAGAAAGTTAGAAAACAGTGGAAACCCATAGGAAGAACATTTAGTAAGATAGGCTAATATTGGTTACCTGTTGGTCATAAGACTAATCTGACAATGCCCACTAGAAAATGGATGCCTACTGGTAGAACTATTCCCTTAAGAAGTGAGCACACTGTGAACAGGGCTAATACAGACACTAGTACTGCATCTATTCACAATGATTCCATTGCCTTATTTTCTGATATGAATGCTTCTATTTCTGATGTGGGTGTTCCAACCATTGTTACTAACCAAATGGAACCCATTCTTGCATGGGGATCCCAATTATCCAGTTATCCATTCTTGTCTGTGTTCAACTGCAGATCGTTCAAATCGTTCTGTGGTACCTGGACTCAGGCTGTTCCAAGCATATGACTGGTGACCGGTCACGGCTCATGAACTTCGTGAGCAAATTCATCGGGACAGTTAGATTCATGAATGATCATTTCGGTGCTATCATGGGTTATGGAGACTATGTTGTTGGCAAAAGTGTTATCTCCAGGGTTTACTATGTAGAAGGTCTTGGTCACAACTTGTTCTCTGTTGGTCAATTCTGCGATTCAGATATAGAAGTAGCCTTCAGAAACATACCTGCTTCGTTAGAGAACTTGTTGGTAAGGAACTTTTAAAAGGTTCACGTGGTTCAAATCTATACACCATCTCTATCGAAGATATGATGAAGTCTTCTCCAATTTGCTTGCTGTCAAAGGCTTCTAAAACAAAGTCATGGTTATGGCATCGTCGTCTCAAACACCTGAACTTCGGCACCATCAATGATCTCACCAGAAAGGACTTAGTTGTAGGTTTACCTAGACTCAAGTACGAAAAGGATCATCTTTGTTCAGCATGTCAATTGGGAAAAAGCAAGAAGTATGCCCATAAACCCAAACCTACTAACTCTATCACAGAAGTTCTTCATATGATTCATATGGATTTATGTGGACCAATGAGGGTGCAGAATATCTTTGGGAAGAAATATGTGTTAGTTGTGGTTGATGATTACTTTAGATTCACCTGGGTCAAGTTCTTAAGGATAAAGGATGAAACTCCTGATATCATCATCAAACTCATCAAACAGCTGCAGGTTCGACTTAACAAAACAGTCAGAATTATCAGAACAGACAATGGAACTGAGTTTGTTAACAAACAACTTAGTGAATTTTATGAAAGCATTGGAATCAGCCATCAAAGAAGTGTTCCACGAACTCCTCAACAGAACGGTGTAGTTGAAAGACGAAATCGAACTCTTGTAGAAGCCGCTAGAACAATGCTGATTTACTCAAAGGTTCCAATGTTTCTCTGGGCTGAAGCTATTGCCACTGCATGCTACACACAAAATCGTTCCCTGATTCACACTGTTCATGGAAAAACTCCATATGAACTTGTCCACAACAGAAAACCTAATCTCTCTTTCCTTCGTGTGTTTGATGCATTGTGTTATCCAACTAATGAGGGTCAAGACTTAGGCAAACTTAGAGCTAAAGCAGACATTGGAGTATTTGTAGGGTATGCACCAAACAAAAAGGGATACCGAATCTACAACAAAAGAACCCGAAATATCATGGAAACAATTCACGTTACGTTTGATGAGCTGACCGGTCAAATGGCTCCTGGACAATCCAGTTCAGGACCCGCACTTCAAAACAGTCCCATTGGTTCATCCCTTGTTCCAAACTCCTCTCAAGAAACTCCATATGTACCTCCATCTGAAGATGATTTAAAGAAATTGTTTGATCCTATGTTTGATGAACCTTATGATCCAAGTACTAATGAGGTGTCGATACCTACAACAGAGGTTGCTCATATTCCTGTGACTGAAGTCAATCCCTCAGTCTCAATATCTTTAAGTCAAGAAGCGCCTACTGCTGATCCTTCAGTCTCATCAACAAATCATCATTCTTCAAATGTACATCATGGAACTGTTTCTGGCATCAATGATGAAGTTAATCCCTTTGCTACTCCTGAAGATGCTCCATTTGAAAACATATTTGCTCCTGAATCATCATCAGAACCATCATCTTCAGGAGACATCGACTCTGCTACCTCAGTCCCTCAACAACTGCCACATGAACACCTTAGAAAATGGACTCACGATCATCCACTAGACAACATCATTGGAAATCCCTCTCGTCCTGTATCAACACGGAAACAACTTGCAACCGATGCCTTATGGTGCTTCTTCAACTCCGTACTATCTAAGATCGAACCAAAAGATGTTAAAACCGCCATGAATGAAGATAGCTGGTTCAATGCCATGCAAGATGAAATTCATGAGTTTGATCGACTTGATGTATGGGAGTTAGTACCTGCTCCAGACTGTGCTATGATTATTGCTCTTAAATGGATCTTCAAAGTAAAACTTGATGAGCATGGTGATGTGTTGAAGAACAAGGCTCGATTAGTTGCTAAAGGTTACCGTCAAGAGGAGGGTATTGACTTTGAAGAATCTTTTGCTCCAGTTGCTCGAATCGAGGCAATCAGAATCTTTCTGGCTAATGCTGCTAGTAAGAACATGGTAGTCTATCAGATGGATGTGAAGACGACATTTCTGAACGGAGACCTTAAAGAAGTCGTCTACGTCAGCCAACCTGAAGGATTTGTAAATCAAGAGCATTCTACTCACGTTTATCGTTTGAAGAAGGCCCTTTACGGTTTAAAGCAAGCTCCAAGGGCATGGTATGATACACTGTCAAAGTTTCTTCTATCAACCGGATTTAGCAAAGGAGCAGTTGATCCAACATTGTTCACCAGGAAGTCAGGCAAACATTTAATTCATGTTCAAATTTATGTTGATGATATTATTTTTGCGTCGACAGACCCAATGGAATGTGATCGTTTTTCAAATGAAATGAGTTCAAAATTTCAAATGTCAATGATGGGACAAATGTCATTTTTCTTGGGATTACAAATTTCGCAAAGTCCCGGAGGCATTTTCATAAATCAATCTAAATATGCAACTGAGATCTTAAAGAAATTTGGATTTGATTCATGTGACCCTGTTGACACTCCCATGATTGATCGAACCAAACTAGATGAGGACCACTCAGGGATCATGATTGACCAAACAAAATGTCGTAGTATGAGTGGATCCCTGATGTACCTTACAGCTAGTAGACCAGACATCTTGTTCGCTGTGTGCATGTGTGCTAGATACCAGGCTAAGCCTACTAAAAAGCACCTTGAAGCAGTTAAACGGGTCTTTCGGTATCTCCAAGGAACCATCAATATGGGTCTTTGGTACCCGAAGGACACCGGCATGTCACTAACAGCCTATGCAGATGCTGATCATGCAGGGTGTCAAGATACTCGTCGAAGTACATCTGGAGGTGCTCAGTTTTTGGGTGATAAGCTTGTGAGCTGGTCTTCAAAGAAGCAAATGAGTACTTCTATTTCCTCTACAGAGGCTGAATACATAGCCATGTCATCCTGTTGTGCTCAAATCTTATGGATGAGATCTCAATTATCTGACTATGGCTTTGAATTCAACAAAATTCCTCTGTACTGTGATAATAAAAGTGCTATTACTCTCTCATGCAACAATGTTCAACACTCAAGAGCAAAGCATATCGACATTCGACATCATTTCATCAGGGAACAAGTGGAAAAAGGTGTGGTGGAACTCTATTTTGTGAGGTTTGAATATCAGTTAGCAGACATCTTCACCAAAGCTCTTCCAAGAGAACGTTTTGAGTTTATTCTTCCACGTCTTGGCTTGAAAAGCCTTCAACCAGAAACACTCAAACGTCTTCAGGAGGAAGACGAGGAGTAAAAGGTTTCCTTCATCTATATCTTGTAAATATGTTTTTCAAAAATCAAATAGAAAAAAATAAAACCTTCAAAATCCATAAAAATTTGAAAAATCTTGAAAAATTCCAAAAACTATTGTCCTTTTGTCATGTTTTCCTCGATTCGATAATATCTACGGTCTTTGAGATGTCATTCAAAGAATGACACGGGACTTTAGATGTTGTTCGAATGTTAAAAAAAAAAAAAAAAAAAAAAAAATTTGGGAGAAAGAGAAACAATGGTTTATTGTCATTTCAGGCAGTAACCCACTTTTCAAAGAAAGAACAAAGCCATGCTTTACCATGTTTTCAAATTCCATGCTCTGATTCTATAAACATTTATCTGCTGAAAACTAACTGCTTTGAAAAATAACTCGGTCTCTATTTTTGATAATCATCAGGACTTATTTGTCAAAATCTCTATCTCTCAATCAACAACCTATGTCATTGATTGAGGGGGAGAATGATTTCAATTAAATTAAAAAGTTATTTGGCATTAAATTGTTTTCAAAAGATGTACATGCATGTTTTATCAATGGAGTCTAAAGTCTTAAAATCTGATCCTTATCAGTTAAAACGCTTTCATAATCAAGTCACAATTCCCCTTGAATGCTTTCAAAATCAATTTAAATCAATAAGAGATCACAAATCTCAAATGATTTGATAATTGTGATCGGGGGAGAATGTGTGATTTTAAATTGGATTTAAACTGATAATTCGGTAAATGGTTTTATAAGGATGTACATGCTATCCTTCTCACATGTGACAAACGATTTCAAAATTTCCATGCACATGTTGAGGGGGAGCATCTATCATGAACCTATGATTTGAAACGTGATCACTTATCTCAATGTGCAGGTTCCTTCTAGTATGTGCAAAACTCTTTTCAAATCTCGAGGCACATATTGAGGGGGAGCAAAATTATGAAAATCTCATCCTTCCCCAAAATGCTTTATTTACTTGTCTTGATTAGGGAAGTGATGTTGATATCTTTTAGAAAATGGTAATCAAAGAAGTTAATTCTTCCTCTTGCCTCCGTGTGCAAAACGATTTCAAACATTTGATGCACATGTTGAGGGGGAGCTCTTCTTCTAAAAATATCAAAAACAGTTCAGGTACAAAATGCTTTGATAATATATCACAAGTATCTGGATTGATTTTCAAATGGTTTTCAATTGGTTCCAATGGCAGATGAACAATACCAAATAGACCGACCAACTTTACTTTATGTATGATGATATAAGGATGATAAGGTTAGGTATTTGTTCCCATGATCCGCCAGAACCGGAGGGATCTACCCAGGGACAATCCACTAGTTAGTGTAGAAGTCCTTAGGTATGATGATAAAAGGAGAAAATGAGATATGGGAAGAGTGCAGACTGAGACAGAGCTAGTACTGGAACAAACCCAAGAAGGTTCTAGCTATGAAGTCTCGGTAAGCACTGAAGGGGTTGAAGAATGAAAAAGAATTGAATGAGAAAAGGGTGAAAAGAAATAGCCCTCCATTTATTCAACCATAGGGCAGAAACCGGGTTCAATTCATATGATACTGATGGTAACATCGGTATTGAAGACAAGACGTCATGGACCCAGTGACGCACTGCACTTCAACTTTCCAAACCACTCAAGATCCTCTTAAAAGGACTTGTTTCATTCTCACGGGGAACCGACATTATCTATCGAATTTCTCTTAGAGATTGTTGATATTGAAAAAGGAGACCCTCTCCCTAGTCTCAAGCACATGATCCAAATATGCACATATTGAGTCTAGAGCCACGAGACCATCAATAAATCTCATTAGGACACTTTCAATGAAGACTCTCTGTTTCACACAATGTGGAAAGAGAGATTATATCTTGAGTCCTACGCATTATCCTTGTGGTTTTGCCAGAACATCCGAGTGATATGTGAACATATTCACAGTGAAGATGGAAAACCTTCTGGAGCCAACATCAAACAAGCTCCTGGTAGGTGGCATGTGAGATCTATTATATAGATCAACCATGTGACAACTGAACAGAAACAATGGGGCGATTCAATCTATTGAATCAATCCTGGTTCAGGTTATGGATTGACGGATACCTTTGAAAAACCGGTCTTTGTGCTTAATAACTCTTTTCTTTAGTACATCAACCGTGTACTAATTTTTCAAATCAAAAGGTGTTTTTATGATTGATAATTGATTTTCAATAAAACCTTCGTTGTATTGCAAAAACAATTTCTATTGAGCAATACACGATTGTTTTTCAAATCTCTTTTCATCAATCAGTGGACTTAAATTCGCTGGTTCACTCACTCCGTGTTGTCTTCTTTGAGACGTTCCGGTTTGAGAACAGCTAGACCAGCTGCGAAACCCTGTCAAGGAAATTCTTCGGAATTATACCTGATCACAGGCAGTACATGTACTGATCAACGGGGAACCGTGGGCCGTGTACCGCAATTCAACTAAAGTGGTCAAAGACACTTTTGTACGCTTTATTGCTAACTGTTGTATGCAGGTACACCCGACGTTTGCAGCTGATCAGAATGAAGCGGTCAATCCATAGCCGCATGCTCACACAATACATTCATCTCTCAAGAAATCATGATAAGTGCATCAATGACTCTGATATTTTCACTCCATGCTTCTGCTACGCTGCTGCCAATATCATGAATCAACAAAAGCTTCCGCTACTCTGATGAGAAGATATCATGATCCAGAATGTGAGCATGTCGGTCCGAGAGTCACAACATCACACAATACCAACACCACAATGGATGTCTCAGAGATTTTTGATTGCCGATGATTTCAAAAGCTGGCTCAAAATTATTATCACGTGGATCAGTAAAAGACCTCCACTTGGATTAACCAATCATGCAATAAGAAGTATCAATGTCTACGAGCTTCAGAGCAAAGTTCTACATCAAGAATGCAAGAACAATTGTTAATGTAATATCTATTTGTATTCAATGTAATTTTAGTACATGATTGAGGTGACCTCCCTTAGGGGGAGATTGTTAGGAATTAGAAATTCCAGGTATTAAAGAGTTTGTCACCTCAAGAATATGTAATCGTTAGAAAGCTCGTAGTCGTAGTTATTTCATGCTAAGTAGTATTTAGTTAAGTAACACCGTGGAGGACGGACGGGTCTTTACCCACTGTATGCCTGATCCACAGCCTGTTGTGTGGCGTTTTATGTAAGACTATAAATACTCTCTACCTCCCAAGGTAGAGAGTTGGAGCTCATAATAATATCTTTCACTTTCTCTCACTAAGTTCCCTAAACCTCTAACTTTCTCTCTCTAGAATTCCATTTATACGCCAACTTGGTGTTTTGGTTTGATGTGTGAGGTATCATAGAGTTCAAGCACTTTGAGAACTAATATACAACAGTCGCTGAATCATTCAAGGCAGAACATTCTGAATAATAGCTTGTTTCATTAATCTGTGAGGTATCATAGAGTTCAAGCACTTTGAGATTAAAGGACCAGTGATGTAAGACATTGTGTTGATGGATATTAGATATAAGTAACTTGCATCAATTCACCAAATTGTAATATGGACAAGTCGCTAACAAATCAACTCGCCAAGAACCATAACACCAAGTCGCTAAGAGTTATGAAGACAAGTCGCTAAGAATTTTGACAGCAGGTCGCTAAGCACCAAGTCGCTAGACACAGTTAAGTTGCTAAAGAGCAACTCGCTAAGATCCAAGTCGCTAGTATCAAGTCGCTAACAATTTACTCTACAACTCGCTAACAATTTCTGAAGCAAGTCGCTAACCTCACCAAGTCGCTAGCCGTAGTGGAGAGTCCACTAACTTGTACTATTTGTCGGCTTGTCTCAATAGACAAGTTGCTAGGCTCATGTCGCTAATAACTAACACTATAACTCGCTACCTTTTAATGAAGCAAGTCGCTACGATGAAAATCACTACGAGAACCAAGTCGCTAGCAAGAAAAACATCCAAAACACACTTTTCAATCCAAAACAAGCTCAACCACAGTCATTCAAGCTTACCAAATCAAAACCCAAGCACTTACAATGATTCTAAACACAAAAGTACACCCAAAATGCAAACTTTAACACTAGAAATGATTCAAATGATGCAAAAACCACTAAACTTTTTCAAACTCAAAAACCATCTAACACCACTAGAAATCCAAGTATATGTAAGAGAGATGATCAAACCATGGCTCTTGATACCATTTGTAACATATTGAATTTCACAAACAAAAGAACAATCACAAATAAGACGTATGATTAGATGATTTTAGAGAGAGAAAGTGGGATATTCTAGAAAGAGAAACTCATGGAAGGTTAGATTCCAAATGAACATCCAAACCTCTACCTTGGGAGGTAGAGGGTATTTATAGGTTACAAACTAAACGACCTCCTGACGGCCTGTGAATCAGGGGTACAGTGGGTAAAGACCCGTCCTTCCACCACGGTGTTACACTAAACTATTCTACGCTACAAACTAACTACTAAATAACGTAACGGACGATATGTCTACGAGCTAACTTATGCTAGATAATATTTGGAGTGACCGACTCTTTACATACGGAATTTCTGATTCCTAACATCATGATTTTCAAATCATGCAAAATTTAACAAATGAATGGTGTTTCTTATATAGTTGTTGGTTGTTACTTGGTTATTGGAAATGCTTATACACTTGTGATGATGCTTGTTACTAACGTTTCTTTTGTAGCTTTTTCACAATCAATGTATCTTTCTCTTGGCACCTAATTTAGGAGGAGCATTGGCCAAGGGGGAGAAAATAGCTCGGGCTCATTACATTTTCCGCCTCGCCTCTTCTTCTTGTTTCGACAAAAATAGGGAGAATATTATAGAACTTGACACTTGACTTTCTAAAAAGTCAACATCATACTTGACTTACAAAAAGTCAAAATTGTTAAAGACCAAATAATTAGACAAACTAGTCATAAGATAAAATAAACTTTTTATTATCAACTTTATCTAACTCACTAGTTCTTTCAAGTTCTAAATTAATCTCATATTTTTATAACGCTTGTACAACTTTACATCTTTTATAAAAATAAAATTTATGTTTTGTCCTCAACAAAAAGGGGGAGATTTTTAATACAAATGTCGTCACTAAACGTTATTTATATGTTATGATCTTTACCTAAGTTTTGTTAACGACAAAAGTAAATTTCATTTTTGTAAAGTATAAAGCTTGTCAAGATTAATAGATATTAAAACAAGCTTTCCTTAAATAAAGTCTTTATCACTCAAGCATTTACATTTTGATTAGTCATGTATCAATTAACTTTGATATCCTTCTAAACCATAATGTGTGTCAACATTTTTTGAACAAGTATGTTTTAGTTTCTTAAACAACATTACATATGTATTTACATTTAAACATATTATTTCTAAAAATAGAAAACAACATATGACATCATGGGTTGCATCATTGAAATCTTTAGAGGATTTCATAAGATATTTTGTTTAGATTTTGATTATACATATCTTACATGATCTTGGTTAGATTTGGTTGACTTTGGTAAGATCTTTGTAATCTTGCTGTCAGAGCGGCGGTACCAAAATAATACAAGGGCAGAACCCTTGTTTTGGTTCCGTGGTCCGTGGTGACAGCAGAATACTTTGGCTATAAATAGCAAGCCAAACCAAGTTGTTTTCTCATCCCTTTCTAGCATAATCACATACATTCCTTCTCTCTATTATTTCTAACTCAATTTCATATCATTATAGTGATCCTCTTTGTAGCAAAGAAGATCAAGGCATAATCAAGCTTCAACAAATAGTTGGAAGGCTTGTTTTTTTTGTTGTTGTATGATCTAGTCTTATTCATACATCATTGTTGTACCAAACAATCTTAAACCTCTGAGTGTGAGTGGTTAGTATTTTAGTCCTTAAAATACATAGTGTATGGGAGTGGTTGTACCCTTGTAAAAGAACTCGACCTCTAGCTTTATGTAGGAAATATTGTGTAAGCGACGTGTAAAGGTTTCTCTGCCAGTTAAAAGGAGCTTGTTGACTAGTGAAGATAACTCTCGAGTTGGAGACTCGGGGAGTGGAATAGGACAAGGAAATAGAGTCCTTGTAGACCGAGCCACTATAAAAAACTTGTCGTGGTTTGATTGTATCTTTCCTTATTTACTCATTATATATTGCTTGCATATTGTTTATTCTTCACTGATCAATATCAATTGATCTTACAATAAGTTTCAAAAAAAAGATTTTAAACGGTAAACTATTCAACCCCCTTCTAGTTTTCCACAAACCGGATCATAAGTCGATCTTAGAATATCTACTAGATCCTTGGAGTTGGTCGAATAGGTCCTCTATCCTAGGTAGAGGGTATCGATTCTTCACCGTCAACTTATTCAACTCTCGGTAGTCGATGTACATACGAAACGATCTATCCTTCTTCTTCACGAACATTACGGGTGCTCCCCACGGCGACGAACTTGGTCGTATGATTCCTTTCTCTAACAACTCGGCCAACTGCCTTGAAAATTCCTCCAAATCGCTTGGAGCAAGTCGATAGGGAGCCTGGGCTACGGGTGTAGCACCAGGTATCAACTCGATTTGGAATTCCATTTTTCAGACAGGTGGAATACCTTGCAAGTCATCGGGAAACACATCCGGAAAATCTCGAACGATGGGTACATCCTCAAGGCGTCTTTCACTCTGTTAATACAAATAAACCGTAAAAAAGTTTATTAATATTTAGTGATCTCTTTGTGTTTTGTTGATAACAAATGTAATGTTATCATAAGTAAAATTATAAGGATACATGTTATTTTTGTAAAGCATTTACATATAGTTATTTAATACAAATTGTTGTAATAAATCATTTGTTGTAATAGTTTATTAGCATGGGTAAAAACCACAACCCATACCCATGGAGCATATCCATGACCCATGGTTTTAACCCATGATCCATTGACTAGATGCATTGCATCTATTAGATACATTGTATCTAAATAAATAGGGTTATGGTACATACAAGTTATTAAAGTTTTTCAAAAATTTGTCCTAAGTTACTATAGTTTCATTTTGTTCATTTAGGTTACTGAACTTTCGGGAGCATACACTTTGATAAATTCAGTGTTAGTTCGCGTAACCTGAACGTATATTTTTGATAAGTTCAATAACCTGACTGAGCAGATTGTTAAAGTTTAGTAACCTGAATGTATATTTTTATAAGTTCAGTAACCTGAGTGAACAAAGTTTCAAAGTTCAGTAACCTGAATAAACAAAATGAAAATATAGTAACTTAGGACAAGTTTTTGGAAAACTTTAGTAACTTTTCTGTACCATAACCCAAATAAATAACCATGGACCAACCCATAACCCATGACCCATTACCCATAACCCAAAAACCCATGGGCAAAGATGAGCGTCCCACGAATCCCTGAAGTTACACTAGACGGATCCCTTAAGCAAGGGATCCATGGGATCCGTGCAACAGTGGCAAGAATTTGCCTATAAATAGAGAGTCATTTCTTCATTTTTACTCACCCCTCTTCTTACTAACTCTCTCATATATTCTTACACTCTTCTAACAAAAGATCACTTGATCTATAGAGTTGTTCTTCTTTCTTCTATTGCGATTCTCATATAGGTCCTTCTCTAAGGCGAGATCATGAGCATTCTACAAGTCATCCAAGCAAGGGGTCCTTGATTGATTTGTTCCTCCACAAGATTTCTGTAGCAAAGATCTTGTACTTCTTATTTCACATATTTGTTGTGTAATAGTCATGTTGGTTGGGTCCTCCGTGTTACGGACTCGGTATTTAGCTTTGTACCAGAAAAAGGTGTAAGCAACGTTGTGAAGGCTTCTCCGCCAAGTTGAAGGAGTTTGTTGACATAGTGCTTGAACTCTCGAGTAGGTGACTCGGGGAGTGGAGTAGGGCAAGGAAGGTGTTCTTGTAGCTGAACCACTATAAATCGGTTGTGTCATTTCTATCACTTACTTTACTTCCTTTACTTGCATTACTCTTAGATCTATACTTTCTCTTCATCCATACAATTTCACATAACATTGAATCTAAAGTTTTTAGAACCTAACTTAAAATCGGCAAAACTATTCAACCCCCTTCTAGTTTTCCACAATTGGCATCAAGAGCTAAGTTTATAAAAGTTTCAAAGTAAACCGTATTTTATAAACTTTTCGATCACTATGGGTTCTGAAAATTACAAGGAAGGGCAATCCATGCAACGACCTCCACTACTTGAAACTAATGGTTTTGTATATTGGAAAAATAGATTCGAAAGGTATGTGAAGTCTAAAGATATTGATCTTTGGTACATCATTGTTGAAGGCGATTTTGAAGCCACTGCAAAAGATGAAAATGGAAATTTAGTTAACATACCTCATGATAAACTCACTGATGAGATTAAGAAAAAGCTTCCAAAACTAGCGAAGCTAAAATAGTTTTATATAATGCTTTACCCAAAAAGGAATTCGAAAGAATCTCCATGCTTAAAACTTCTACAGAAATTTGGAATTCTTTAGTTGTAACTCATCAAGGTAATCAACAAGTGAAAAACAATAAAATAGATTTATTTGTTCAACAATATGAACAATTTTCAATATCGGATGAGGAAATTATAGATCATTCTTTTTCTAATTTTAATACTATAATTACATCTTTACACGCATTTGATGAATCTTTTTCTAGCCGTAATCATGTTAGGAAATATCTAAGGGCACTTCCATCCAAGTGGAGATCTAAGGTGACGGCAATCGAAGAATCAAAAGACTTGACAATCCTCACCCTTGATGAACTCATAGGCAACTTAAAGGTCTATGAGCTTGTCCTTCCTAAAGATTCCGAAGCCTCAAAAGTGAAAGAGAAGCACAAATCTCTTGCCCTTACAGCTAAGAAGGTCTTAAGCGCTGAAGAGAACTCCTCTTCGGATAGTGATGACGAGGAGTATGCCATGGCAGTAAGGGACTTCAAAATGTTCTTTAGAAGAAAGGGAAGATACGTCAAACAACCATATGACGACAAGAATGGATTCCGGAAAAGCAAAGAGGATGAGAAGGCAAGGGATGATCACGCTTGCTTTAAATGTGGGGACCCAAAGCACTTTATTAGTAAGTGTCCCAAACGCGATGATCAAAAAGAATTCGTGAGCGGCTCATGGGGAATGAGCGAGGAGGAGGACGAAGAAATTTGTCTCATTGCAAATGATGAGGGGTGCTTAAAGGTCGACCTAGATCCAGATGAGTGGATCAGGGATAAAGGTCGACCTAGATCCACATGAGTGGATCAAGGAGGAGGACGAAGAAATTTAGACGCCCTCCTTCTGGCTGTGGATCAGGCATACAGTGGGTAAAGACCCGTCCGTCCTCCACGGTGTTACTTAAGAAACTACTTACTAACACTAAATGACTACGACTATGAGCTTTCTAACGATTACATATACTTGAGTTGACCGGCTCTTTAACTATCGGATTTTCTAAATCCTAACAATCTCCCCCTAAGGGAGGTCACCTCAAATTACATTGATTACAAACATATATTACATTTAGGATGTTCTTGGATTCTTGTTTAAGTTCTTTGCTCTGTAGTCCATAGCCTTTGATTCTTCATGTACCGCATGTTTTGTTATTTCAAGAGGAGATCTTTAACTGATCCACGTGATGATGAGTTTTGAGCCAGCATTGAGATCATCTGCCACCATAAATCTCTGACTCATCCTTTGAAGTGTTGCCATCATGTGAAGTTGTGACTTTTGGACCGACATGCTCACATTCTGGATCATGATATCTTCTTATCAGAGTTGCGGAGGCTTTTGTTGATTCATGATATTTGCAGCAGCGTAGCATAAGCATGGAGTGAAAATATCAGAGTTACTTGATGAAGATATGCACTTATCATGATTTCTTCGAGATGAACGTGATGTGTGAGCATGCCGATATGGATTGATGCCTCAATTCTGAACAGCTGCAACCGTCGAGTGTTCTTGATAACTTTCATTGAATTGAGGTGCACGGCCCACGGTTCCTCGTTGATCAGTACAAGTACTGCCTGTGATGAGGTATAATTTCGAAGAATCTCCTTAACAGGGTTTCGCAGCTGCTCTAGTCGCTCTCAAACCGGAACGTCTCAAAGAAGACAACACGAAGTGAGTGGACCAGCGAATTGAGATTCACTGATTGATGAAAAATGGTTTGAAAAATCAATCGTGTATTGCTTAATATAAAGGGTTTTGCAATACAACTAAGGTTTTATTAGAAAATCAATTATCAATCATAAATACCCTTTTAATTTTAAAACATTATTACACAGTCGATGTGCTACAGAAAAGAAATTTTAAGCACAAAGACCGGTTTTTCAAAGGTATCCTTCAATCTATTTCCTGAACCAGGATTGATTCATAAATTGAATCACTCCATCATTTCTGTTCAGTTGTCACATGGTTGATCTATTGCATAGATCTCACATGCCACCGACCAAGAGCTTGTTTGATGTTGGCTCTAGAAGGTTTTCCATCTTCATTGTGAATGTGTTAACTCATCACTCAGATGTTCTGGCAATCCGTAGGACTCTTAAGATATATTCTCACTTTCCACATTGTGTGAAAGAGTGAGTCTTCATAGATTGTGTCCAAATGAGATTTATTGATTATCTGTTGGCTCTAGACTCAATAGTTCACATTTGGTTCCTATGCCGGAGACTAGGGAGAGGGTCTCCTTCTTCAATATCAAAAATCTCTGAGAGAAAGTCGATAGATTATTTAGGTTCCCCGTGAGAATGAAACAAGCCCTTTTAAGAGGAACTTGAGTAGCTTGGGAAGTTTAGTGTAGTGCGTCACTGGGTCTATGACGTCTTGTCTTCAATACTAGTGTTACCTTAGTAGACACCAATAGCATATGTATTGAACCCGGTTTCTGCCCTAAGGTTGAATTATTGGAGGGCTATTTCTTTTCACCCTTTTCTCATTTCATTTCTTTTTCATTCTTCAACCCCTTCAGTGCTTACCGAGACTTCATAACTAGAACCTTGTTGGGTTTGTTCCAGTTCTAGCTCTATCTCAATCCGCACTCTCCCCATTTCTCACTTTTCTCCTTTTTTCATCATACCTAAGGACGTCTACACTATCTAGTGGATTGTCCCTGGGTAGATCCCTACGGCTCTGGCTGGATCGTGGGAACGAATACCTAACCTAACCATCCTTATATCTCCATGCATAAAGTAAATTTGGTCGGTCTTTTTGGTATTGTTCTTCTGCCATTGAAACCAATTGAAAACCATTTGAAAATCAATCAAGGTACTTGAGATATAGAGTTAAAGCATTTTGTACCTTAATTGTTTTTTATATTTTATAAATGCTCCCCCGCAACGTGTGCTTCGAGTATTAGAAATTGTTTTAGCACATGGAGGCAAGAGGAATTTGAAATCTTAGATTAAGAATTAACGATCCAATCTTTGATTAACATTTTCTAAAATGATCATCATCACTTCCCAATCAAATATAGTATTTTAAATACTTTGGATAAAACAATTTTGGGAAGGATTAGGTTTTCTTATGATTGCTCCCCCTCACTATGTGCATCGAGATTCAAAAGTGTTTTGCACATATTAGAGAGAACCTGCACTTAGAGACAAATCAATCATGTTTCAATCCTTTTTGGTTTGAGATAGATGCTCCCCCTTAACATGTGCATGGAAAATTTGAAATCGTTTGGCACATGTAGAAAGGAGTGGTTCTTATTATCTTTATAAAACCACTTATTGAATTATCAGTTTATATCCAATTTAAATCACAAATTCTCCCTCGAACATAATTTTCAAATCCTTTGAGATTTGTGATCTCTATTGATTTAAATTGTTTTTGAAAGTTTTTGAGGAGAATTGTGACTTCCTTTTAAAACATTTAACTGATAAGGATCAAAGTCTGATACTTTAAACTCCAATGATTAAACATGCTTAAGTATCTTATGAAAACACAACATTAGCCTTGGTCTGAATCCAATTGTACAAAAACATTGTTCTTTTTGATTATCCAAAATTAGACCCTGCTCGATTACGTGCCAATTGTTTGAAAAATAACTTTTTGATTTGATTGAAATCATTCTCCCCCTCAATCAATGGCATAAGTTGTTGATTGAGTGTTAGAGATTTTGACAAATGATAAGTCCAGATGATTTTCAAAATTATATTCCGAGTTATTTTCAAAGCAATTTTGTTTTCATTAGATGAGAAATATTTTTCAGAAGAATATTTAGAAGGAAAAATATTTGTGAAGGAAACATTTGTATTTTTGGCGAAAAACATTTGTTTTTAGAATCAGAGCATGAGGTTTTAAAAAATAAGACAAAGCATAGCTCTGTTCTTTATTTTAACACGGGTTACTGCCTGAAATGACAATAAACCATCATTTTTCTCCATCTCAGTTTTTTTTAAGTTTATGTACATTCGAACTTTATCTAAAGACCCGTGTCATTCTTTGAGTGACAAATCAAAGTCCGTAGATGATATCGAAGAACATAAATTTGATTAAAAGACAAATTATATTTTTGGGCTTTTTCAAAGATTTTCTGATTTTTATGGATTTTGAAATTTTATATTTTTCTATTTTCTTTTTGTGGGTTTTGTAATATATCTTTTTTTTGATTAAATATGTACAAGAGATAGATGAAGAAATGCCTTTACTCCTCGTCTTCCTCTTGAAGACGTTTGAGTGTTTCCGGTTGTAGACTCTTTAGTCCAAGTCGTGGAAGAATAAACTCAAAACGTTCTCTAGGAAGAGCTTTAGTGAAGATGTCTGCCAACTGATATTCAGTTCTCACAAAATATAGTTCCACCACACCTTTCTCCACTTGCTCCCTGATGAAATGATGTCGAATGTCGATATGCTTTGCTCTTGAATGTTGAACGTTGTTGCTGGAGAGAGCAATGGCACTTTTGTTATCACAATACAGAGGGATTTTGTTGAATTCAATGCCATAGTCAGATAATTGGGATCTCATCCATAGGATTTGTGCACAACAAGATGACATGGCTATGTATTTCGCCTCTGTAGAGGATATAGACGTACTCATTTGTTTCTTAGAAGACCAGATTACAAGCTTTTCTCCTAATAATTGAGCACCACCTGACGTGCTTCGACGTGTATCTTGACACCCTGCATTGTCTACATCTGCATATGCTGTTAGTTACATATTGGTGTCCTTTGGATACCAAAGTCCCATGTTAATGGTTCCTTGGAGATACCAAAAGACCCGTTTAACCGTTTCAAGGTGCTTTTTGGTAGGCTTAGCCTGGTATCTAGCACACATGCATACAACGAACAGAATATCAGGTCTACTGGCTGTAAGGTACATCAGGGGTCCAATCATGCTTTGATATTTTGTTTGATCAACCATGATCCCTGAGTGGTCCTCATCCAGTTTAGTGCGCTCCACCATGGGAGTGTCAACAGGGTTACAAGTATCAAATCCAAATTTTTTAAAATTTCATTTGCATATTTAGATTGATTAATAAAAATGCCTCCGGGACTTTGTGAAATTTGTAATCCCAAGAAGAATGATATTTGTCCCATCATAGACATTTGAAATTTTGAGCCCATTTCCATTGAAAAATGGTCACATTTATTATGGTCGATCGAGGCAAAAATAATATCATCAACATAAATTTGAACATGAATTAAGTGTTTGCCTGACTTTCTGGTGAACAATGTGGGATCAACTGCTCCTTTGCTGAATTTTTTGGCTAAGAGAAACTTTAAAAATGTATCATACCATGCCCTTGGAGCTTGTTTTAAGCCATAGAGGGCCTTCTTTAAGCGATAGACATGAGTAGGTTGTTCTGGGTCCACAAAACCTTCGAGATGACTGACATATACGATTTCTTTCATATCTCCATTAAGAAAGGCAGTCTTCACATCCATCTAATAAACCACCATGTTCTTACTAGCAGCATTAGCTAAGAAGATTCTGATTGCCTCTATACGTGCAACTGGAGCAAATGATTCCTCAAAGTCAATACCCTCCTCTTGACGATATCCTTTTGCAACAATACTTGCCTTGTTCTTCAACACATCACCAAGCTCATCAAGTTTTACTTTGAAGATCCATTTGAGAGCAATGATCATAGCACAGTCAGGAGCAGGTACCAATTCCCAAACATCAAGTCGATTGAACTCATGAATTTCTTCTTGCATTGCATTGAACCAGCTGTCCTCAGACATTGCGGTTTTAACATCTTTCGATTCGACCTTTGATAGGATGGAATTGAAGAAGCACCATAAGGCATCGGTGGCAAGTTGTTTACGAGTGGATACCGGACGAGAAGGATTCCCAATGATATTGTCCAATGGATGATCATGTGTCCATTTTCTGAAATGCTCGTGTGGTTGTGGTTGAGGAACTGATGTAGCAGAGTTGGGGTCCCCTGTTGAAGATGGTTCAGATGATGGATCAGGGGCAAAAATGTTTTCAAATGTTGCATCTTATGGAGTGGCAAAGGGGTTATCTCCATCATAGTTGGCAGAAACATTTCCATGATATACACTCGAAGATTGAGGATTTGAGGATGATGATGAGTGATCTGCAGCAGGAGCTTCTTGAGATAGTGACACAGTAGATGGTTTATCTGTGTTGACAGGATTAGGAGCCGCCTCTATTGATGGTGTAGAATGGTTAATGTCATGAGGTTCATAGTATTCATCAAACATCGGATCAAACAATTTCTTCAAATCTTCTTCAGAAGGAGGTACATATGGAACTGCAGGTGAGGGATTCTGTACAAGAGAAGAACTGATAGGACTACAAGATAAATGTTAAGGTGCGGGTCCTGAACTAGATTGTCCAGGAGCCATTTTATCAGACAGCTCATCGAACGTGACGTGAATAGTTTCCATGATATCTCAGTTTCTTTTGTTGTAGATTTGGTAACCCTTCCGGTTTGGTGCATAACCCACAAAAACTCCAATGTCCGCCTTAGCTCTTAATTTACCTAAATCTTGACCATCATTCGTTGGATAGCATAATGCACCGAACAAATGAAGGAAAGAGAGATCTGGTTTGCGATTGTGGACGAGTTCGTATGGAGGTTTTCCATGAGAGGTGTGGATAAGGGAACAATTTTGGGTATAGCAAGCAGTGGCAATGGCTTCAGCCAAGAGAAACATTGGAACCTTTGAGTAGAGTAGCATAGTTCTTGCAGCTTCCATAAGAGTCTGATTTCGTCTTTCAACTACACCGTTCTGTTCAGGAGTACGTGGAACACTTCTTTGATGGTTGATTCCAATGCTTTCATAAAACTGACTTAGTTCTTTATTAACAAACTCAGTTCCATTGTCCGTTCAAATAATTCTGACAGTCTTATTAAGTCGAACCTGCAGCTGTTTAATAAATTTGATGATGACGTCTGGAGTTTCATCTTTTGTCCTCAAACACTTAACCCAAGTAAACCAAGAGTAGTCATCAACAACGACTAACACATATTTATTCCCGTTTATCGTTTGTACTCTCATGGGTCCACATAAATCCATATGAAGAGTATGAAGGACTTCCATAACTGAGTTTGCAGTTTTGGGTTTATGGGCATATTTCTTGCTTTTTCCTAATTGGCATGCTGGACAAAGATGATCCTTTTCATACTTTAATCTGGGCAAGCCTCTTACGAGGTACTTTCTAGAAA
>BPTQ01000008.1:6775975-6786994 GCA_019973895.1 Chrysanthemum seticuspe | reverse complement strand
TATAATTGTAACGATGTCCTGTGCAATGTGCCCTTGACCAATTACTAAGGCCAGCCTCCACCAGTTTATTGTAAGCTTCCTTATTTTTTCGTTCAATTTGTGAGAATGCTTCTGCAAACTCGTCGGTTGTGTAACATTTGCAAGTCTTCCAATATAATGCCTTAATCTTTTTCCCTTGTCCGAATTTGCAATTTAACATCAAATGCCTACAACAAAAACCATGAAATGCATCGGGGAAAACCGTTTGACAAGCTTGTTGTATTCCTAAATGTCTATCAGATATTATAGCCAAATCTGCAACTTCACCGATGCATTCCTTCAAGTGGGTCAAAAACCATGTCCACGCTCTCCCAGTCTCACCCTGAGATACACCGGTCGCGAGAGGAACAATTTGATTATTTCCATCCATTCCAACGGCGAGCATATTTGTACCTAGGTATCTACCTTTAAGATGAGCCGCATCAATTACTATTAGTGGTCGCAAATGGTCCAAGAAACTCCGAATCTAGTTTAGTTAAGCAAAGTATTAGTTTCACAAATAATAATATAACGAATATAAATTTTTTATTAAAATAAAATAGACAGTAATAAATACCGCAACACCAAAGCCTATAAAAAGCATCTCAAAACGGTCTTCATCATCTGTCTCAATGTGTGTTACCCAACTGGGGTTTTTCAACTTTAAATTATAACAATAATACGGTAATTGTGAAAAGGAATTTTTCGGGTCACCGGACAACGTCTCCAATGCTATATTTCTTCCTCCCCATGCCTTTTTGTAAGAAATGTCGATGTTGTACTGAAGGTTGATGTCGTTTACTATGTCCTTTGGCTTATATATCCGACTGTGATCTCCCATCTTTGGTATCAACAAATGACCCAACAATTTTGCGGTTGCATTTCGGTGATTAGGATACAATTGTGTTCTCGGACAAGTGTGAATGCCATTTACTTTTCCTAATTTCCATCTTATACTATCATCAATCTTAGATGAAATTATCTTCCAATTGCAATTGTTATGTATACAAATTACATCATACCTATATGAATCAGATTTTCGTGTTTTAAACTGAAAACCTTCTAAAAGAGCTTTTTCACCGATTGCATACATGCATAATTCTTTATTATCAAATTCATCATCCTCTTTTAGAAAACGTGAGCAATTTTGTGCGACCCCTACTTTTGGTGTTTTAATATTTGGTGTTGGATGATCGGTGGGAGTAGGCATATAGGTGAATGTGTTATTTTTCCATGCATGATTTGGAGGAGTAGACAAAATAGGTTCGTTATTTTCGAAAGTTTCATTATTTGGTTGATTATATGTGTTATCAATTTCATCACCAAATTCGTCAGGAAGTGCATTAAGATCAAATTCAAAAGTATTAGAAGAAGAAGGATTTACCTTTAAGCCTTTTTTACTCTTCTTAATATACAAATTATGCAACACAGTAGACTTCCCTTTCAAAACTTGATGTACAAAAAAAGCCATATCATCATCGTCGACTATTTGGACACAATTATTTCCAACATTGTAAGAAATCCCAATATCATACTCTTCACCGATGTTGAACTTTTTCTTGACTAGAGCAACAAGTTGTGTGCACGTAATATTTTTTGGAAGTGATACACCAAATGTTAAATCTTGGCAAACCAAAAATACACTTAGTTTACCATTCATTTTTTTTTTTTAGTATACACGAACGAATTTTTTCCTAAGGGAGTGTGATTGTATATGTCCAAATTTTATGCATATTATTTAGTTCGCACGATTGTTCAAATCGCACATTCGCACAATTTTTTACTTAAATGCCAATGTACTTTCACCCGAACCACATTAATTTACACGTACTTTCACCTGCACCACATTAATTTACATGGTCAGGGGCAATAAATTTCAACCTACCCAAATATAATTATTTAGTTCGCACGATTGTTCAAATCGCACATTCGCACAATTTTTTACTTAAATGCCAATGTACTTTCACCTGCACCACATTAATTTACTGGGTACACATGTTTCGAAATCCCCTATAAATATTGAATGCATACTAACAAGTAACACACAAACAAACACTAACAAACAAAAACACAAAATTTTCTCAAAAATGTCTAAAAAAGACTTCAGCCAACAATTTCCGGAACAAAAAGATTTCGGCCAACAAGTTGATGAAGTTGAAATTTTAAGAGAAATGGAGACAGTAGAAAGAGAAGCTGCTCTTAATGAGGAAGCAGAAAGGGAGATAGCAAAAAGAGAATCTACTCTTAAGGAGGAAGCCGAAAGGGAGCGACTTAGGCTCCAAGATGAAGAAGTGTTGTTAGAGATGGAGGAAGCTGCTCGAAGGGAGCAAGCTGAAAGGGAGGAAGAAGAACGTCGGGACAGAGAATTCGATGCTTTGTACAAACAGTGGGATGAGAGCAGATTTGAAGGTTGTCGTGAATGTCTTTACGACGATGGTTACGACTCTAACAACTCACAAACTTGGGATCACCCAGATTATATTTAGTTGTGTCGAAGTTTACTTATCATTTGTTTGTTTCATTTCTTTCATGGTGGTAGTTGTGTCTTTGTGCTGTTTCGTTTGTTGTTTGTATTACTTTGTTTTGTTCTAATCTAGATGTCATTATTAAGAAAGTATATATTGTAGCAATAATTAATATTTTTATTTTTATTTTTTATGTTTTATTTTTTTTTTGTTTGTTGAACATTTTTTTTGGCTAATATTTTTTTTAACTGTTTGTTTACGTTGCGAACGCTTATTAAACGAAATACGTATTTTCTGTTTTTTAAGTTTAACTTCAACTCCGCTTTGTGAGAAAGTTTCTTTTTAATACTGTCTAAAACGTTCCCGATTGTAATATTCAAAGATGTGCAGGGTGTTCATTATCACAGTATAGGGGCCTGTGAATTAAATTTTAAATTTGTATTGTTTTTTCAGTTCATAGTGTTAGAACTCTCTATTGTGTTTCCTTCACATTTTTTTTTTCATACATACGTTTTCAGTTATGTTTTGTAATCATTCTTTTCGATCTGGGTTCTACCATTTAAATGATTTTTGGATTTTTTGGATCTATATAATGGTACAATTACCTACGCACTTAAATTACGCCCAAATAACCACCAAATAATCTCACCTAATCTCATCTAGATCTGCTTTTTTCAACAACAATGGCCACTCCCAATCTAGATGAACTCAAGGCAGCAGCTGGATCTGAAAACATTGCCACATGTTTCAAGCTACTTTTCAGCAGCGAGTTGGTGGAGCAGCGCAATCTTCTGTTGAGGTTGGAGGTACTGGTTGGTCAGCTTAGGGAGAAAATCCAGAAGTTTGATCGTACACACACTGAGGTGCTCCATTTGGGACCGTATCATGAACAGGGGGTGGATGCACTAGGTTGTCTTGAAAACATGCAAATCGTGGAGCGTGATATCTTGCAATCTCTTGAAGGAACATTGGGCTTGATACGTAATGGGATTGAACAACAGGAAGAACATGTTACCTTGATGGAGATCAATGAAGATCTGTCAGACGGTTAGTTTCTTTGGGTAGATGTGTTTGGTGTTTTGTGTTTTGGTAAGTTGGATTAGGGTTATGTATATGGTAAGTTGGATTAGGGTTTATGTATATGGTAAGTTGGATTAGGGTTTATGAACAATCGCCTTCCTCTTTATTCACTCTTTGTTTATGGATTAGGGTAAGTTGTACCTGTTTTGTGGATTTATAATTGTGGTTACAATTTTGTGTACTCAGATGCTGCTAATATATAGTGGCGGCGTTCATGTAATCAACAATTAATCTATGAAAATGTGGTGCTTAGTTTATCATATCTTTTTGTAGATCGATTTTATTTTCGTTATTCTGTATCTTAAGGTATAGCAGCGAAAAGTGGTTCGGTATCCGGGTGCCAATGTAAACGTAAATAGGAAACACTAAAAGCATCTAAAGGATTCTGAATAAGCTAGATTAAACCTAAATAAGCACATGAAACAAAAAAACACTTAGATGCTGATGAAGTTCAGCAAAATAGGTACAAGGGGCTTACTTGGGACCTTACTTGAGATAAGGTGATTGCGGGATTTAGAACATGGGCTTTTGGATAATTAGTGTACAACAACCCAGCTAACTTTTGCCCCAAAAAAATAGGCTATCTACAGCTTATAAATAAGCTGCAAATAGGGCTGTTGAGACAGAGTATGCACAGAACAGAAATTTACCCAATATACCCACTTTAACCCATCAACAGACATGGTAAACCATTTTTTTGAATTTTTTCCTCTTGACAGTGATTAAACAAGCTAGCTAACTGATCATTTTTATTTTTTAAAAATTTTTATCACTAAAAAATCTTAACTAAATTGCTAATGAAAACTGCTTTTTAGCTTATTGGCACTTTGACCTACATTCTTGCAAAGATTGAGATGTAAAGAAGGACCTTATGTCATTTTTCGCCAACATCATTATGTCATATATGGTTATACTTTGTTGATGCACTTATAGAAGTGTGCCCTTGACCAAAAAAAGGTAAAAAAGAAAGAGCAAAATTGTTGCACACATTGACTGGTAGATAAAAAATTGTTAAGGAAGAAATGTTATAAAATCACATTCCTAGCAGTGCTTTCAATGAAAATTGGAACATTTTATAGTTCTTAATGTCATGATGCAGTTTGAGAAGATAAGGTGCAAGCATTTGTAAACTATGGTAATAAGTTAGTATAAAAACCTTCTTGCTATTACTACCAAAAGCTTCTACCTTCTAAAAGCTAATTAGGAGCTATATACTTGTCTATAGAAGCTTTAATGTTTCTTCTCGTACACCTTCAAATCTGCATACTTCAACAATGGTAAGTTAGCTGACTTCACAAAGGCACTCCTCTAATTACATCTTACGGCAGACTACAATAACCTTTGTCGAGAGAGTTCATGGCATTCCATACAACATGGCATTTTGAGAGAGCAACCAAAAGCATTACTTGGTTCTTTAACCGTTGTCCCCTCTTGATCATGCATGTTGTATTTCATGAGAAGTTTCAGCGATTAATTTCTTACTATTTGCATATTAATCTTCCGGGCACAAAGCAAAAACATCCTACCGTAAAGTTAAAGATCGACAAAGTTCAAACTTAACCATCTCCACTGGCTGAAGTGTAAATGGATTTACAAGCAACTCCTAAATGGGTCAACTTGGGTTATGTTAAACCATTAAAAACTCCTAAACATATATAACATAGATAACATAGAATTTACAAGCAACCAGCATAGTACTTTAGAGTTGGCAATTTCAAGCCAAGCCAGTTACATAGAAATGGGTCAATTTGGGTTATGTTAAACCACCTAAATGTTACAGCACCTAAATGTTTACAAAAGTAGACATACCAACCACAAAAGATCTAAACTACTACAACACCTAAAACTGTTACAGCACCTAATAGTTTTCACATACAACACCTAAATTAGATGTAAACCATCTGTTGGTTTGACTGGTTCTATTGATTCTACCTTCTTGTATTTCCAATAGAAAGATATCAATTGCTCACGATAAGCTAGAGCAAATTCAACAGGATAATCGACCATCAATGGAAGACCGTTTGTCAAACGGTACAAAAAAATGCATAGCCAAATTCCACAATCTCCATAATAGCCACCTTGTAATGGAACATCTTTTGCATACCGAAAGGTTATTGAATAAGTACGTGGATCAATGTTTTTACTTGCCATGACCTGACTATCTTCAAGATAAACGGGAATATCACTTGAAAAAGTCTGCCTCCAAGTATCCCACCATGCACGGCCTTCTTCATCTGGACCACCAAGGCTATCATATATCGTAACAACACCGGATCGTATGTCTAGCACCGCCAAAGCCCAGTGAATATTTGGCTCATTGACGGGAATGTAAACCTACAATATGAAAGGTTTCAATCAAACAAGTTGTCATTTATGGTACCATACTGTCATTTACGGTATCATAAATATTAAAGACAATTTGTGCTTGGGATCATTATTCAAGTGCTTGTCTGTAACATACTTACGCTATCAAGAAGTATAAGTTACCAATGTATTATGCAGTTTCGAAAGGAAGCTATCAAAATAAAGCACTTAAATTATTTATGAACAATGCCAGATATATATGATTGTCGCAGTAGGTGTTTACCCATATTCTACATGTAAAAACAACTTCACCAAAACAAAAGCCAAGATTTATTTGCAAGTTTCATTGACCACTTAAAGGGGTGTTTGACCCGTTAACCTACTGTGACAGCAACAATTTACGGGTAAAACAGACATTTCTTGAGCAATAATCAAACAAACATCTCTTTATGTCTCCTAAAACCAGATAGGTCTTTAGTAACAGGAAGTCAGGAACAAAAACTACAGGTAAATGAAACTGCTAGACAGAGCCTAAGATTAACCATCATATGCTACTTTATGTCTCCTAAAACCAGATAGGTCTTTAGTAACATTTGAGAACACAAATTAAAATGTTCGCTAAAACCCAATCCGTTTTGATGATCTAAGTGATAGTGTACAGACATCTCTTTACACCCGAACCACTAAATATACATAAGGTCCATTATCAGAGATAGGCCCAATCCAATGCACAACACTCCCAGGTAGGGTGTTATCTTCATTGACAATCGAATATAAATTCTAGTAATGGGATACTATCATATTGACTCAAACACTTATCCTATTACGACTCCAACACATATCTTAAACAATGACTCAATGACACTTATTCCTTGCGACATATCTCAAAAATAATACAAACTTATACTAACTCAACTAGTATCAGAACCCTTAATCAACATTTAATCTTATGGTATTCAGTTAATCTTCATGCCCATCTAACTACCAGATTTTGACTCATACTCTCATACACAACCATGTGTGAAGGTATTTTTAGACAAGCTGTTACAACATGCTAATTGACCGTAATGAATAAGTTGATAACTGAAAACCAAAAGACTACTTCGTACCTTTTCAACATTTGGGTCTACCCAAGGCACACCATAGGTAATACCGTTTGCATAATACATTGGTATATCTCTACGTAGAAGCTGTGTGTTGAAATATGGTCCGACCATCACCCAATCAGCATCTTCAGGTCTAAAACTCCACATATACAATACCCAGACATCAATGTGCTGCAATATCACAAGTATAGAGAAGAAAACTACATTAGCGAAATGAGAGATGGAATTTAAACGGTTTCAGGGATAATTAGTAGGTAATAATTACATACCAAATCAGACAACCAGCCTTTCCTGTTGCCGTCCTTGCACACTAAACCAGCCCAAAATGTATTGCATAGCTCCGCATTTGACCAAGGTAAACAAAATTTCATGTCCTTCCGTGAACGTAATAACATGTTAATGTCTGAATGACAATTGATTCTGGTGGATGGGGAACCTTCAGGACGATTCAGTTCCTGCAAAATGATGAAAAAACTCCTATGTTACATCCACTCAGAAGATTAATACTACACATACTGTTAAAGTTGTGGTTTCATGTTCTAAGTTTTGTCCTGATTGTAAAGTGGCCCTTGAAAATTCTATACTAAAGCCTTCTTTGTCAATTTTGTCCTGATTGTAAAGTGGCCCTTGAAAATTCTATACTAAAGGCTACCAGCCGAAATTCTACATATTAAGTATATGACTTCTAATACAATAAGCTTAAACAAAAATGAATTGAATACTAATTAAGTATAAGTACCTCTTTCCATGGTTCAACTTTTATCTCACTTCCATCAGGACCAACAAGGGACTGTATCTTAGATTTATAGATCCTAGATCTAGTTCGACACTTTCTGGCCCTTCTTGGTGTGGTAGGTGGTGGAACTGTGTATGGAGAAGACACGTGGCGGCTCTTCTTTCTCTGTCGTTCAAACGGAACCCTTACAGTTACAACATCATCATCCATAGCCTCATCAAACAAAGAGTTCAAATCCTGAAAATGAGAAGCAAAACTGTTAATCCAGTTAATGATGAAATTTAAGAAATATAAATTGAACTAGGTAGTAAAACTTGCATACCACAACTCCTGAGTTATCCGTGAAATCACCATCCATCTGCTCATCAATCAAACCATTCAAATCCTGAAAAATGATATAAAAAAAAGTTTTATCCAGTTAATCATGAAACTTAATAAATAGAAATTGCATACCAAATTAATTCCCGAGTTAGCTGTGCCACCAACATCCATCTGCTGACCGCTCATGAAACCATTCAAATCCTGAAAACCATTTACATGGTCAGTGTTATACAATTAATAATCAAACTTAAGACATAATTCATAACATTTCCATACCAAATTTTGTTCCGCATCTAACCCATTTACATCCTGAAACTTAAATACAAAATTATACATATCAGCATACACTATTAACTAGTTATAATGATATTTAAATAATATTATGCGGAAGAGAAATGTGCATACAATATTATCCGGAAGAGAAGAAAAATCAATCAAATCTTCCAAATCCTTTGTTTCGTCCTGAAACAATAAATAAGTTTAATTATATATATGATGGTCTAAACTTATGCAAATGGGTACAAAAATGATTCAATAGTTACCTGTCCAGTGGTCGTAACATATATGTCTTTAAATACCAAATCTTCCTTCTGCTTTGCTTCCTCCTCAACGTCAACTTTATTGTTATCTTCGGAAACCTCTTCCATAGGCTGCTTTGTTTCCTGCTCATCACACACCTTTGCTTCCTGCTCCACATCGACCTTGTTGTTATCTTCGGAAACCTCTTCCATAGGCTGCTTTGTTTCCTGCTCATCACACACCTTTGAATGTTGAACATTTTCCGCCACTTTGTTTGGCTCAGGGAGATCACCAAATAGTTCAATGACAATATTGGCTTCCTGCTCAACTGCCTCTTTGACTGGAAGGTTAACATGTGCATCATCAACAACATTGGCTGGACGGTCAACTCCTTCATTAGCTGGAAGGTTAACTTCAACTCCTTCATCAACAACACCAACTCGTTCATCAACAACACCAACTCCTTCATTAGCCGGATGCCTATTTTGCTCTAAAGCAGCTATACGGGTTTCCATAGCAATCATCCTCTCGTAAAGTTGTCTTTTGGTAACGTGTTTGAGGCAATCATCACTATCGCTTTCTTCAACAGTGCGGACATGAGTACGAACCTCAGTGCGGACATGAACCTCCGTGCGAACCTCTTCACGAATAAATTTTCGGGAAACCCTTGACTTGATCTTATCCCGTTTAACGGGATTATAGGGTCTTGCACAGGAGGCGTGTGGACTGTTGAAATACTCTAAGCTGCTCATCCACCAAGTTGAACATTGTTCCGCAGCAGTTGGAACCATTTTTTGTGGTGGTGGTTTGGTAACAAAAAGCTTCACATAATCACTTTTGTGAAAAGCTGTTACATTACCCCAAGCAACCCCCCGGGGAACTGCAGTATCATCTTTGTCCCACCACAGCTTTGACTTGGGAAAGCTTTCAAGAACAAAAATCTGTAATAAAAACAAACATTATGTTAGATGGCACCACATTTGACTTAGGAAATTTGATAATAACTCCAAAAATCCATGGAATGATAACAGGTAATTTTGCGTAGATAAATTCAGGTGGCTTATGACTTTCAATTTCACATAAACAACTCAACCAAAATCAACTAACTAGAAACAAGGTTTTATAATGAAATAATCCTAAACCCTGAAAAGGAGAAATAAGCTAACACTATAAAAGCCAACAAATGAAGCTTATGTCTAAGAAGCTAAAAAAACTAACCAAAGAGGCCCCTCAAGGCTGCTGTTGCAGCAGAGATGTGCAGCAAATGGGGACTATTTTAGAGCTTATTAAAGGCAACTAAAGATCATCCAAAACACAAAATAAGCAAGGGTAGTTACTAATATAACATCTAACACACTAATTGCATCATAAAATAGTCCTAAATCTATCTTAAATCCACTTTAATCTTGAGCAAAAAAAAAGTACCAATGGCTGCTGAAACAAGCAACACATATAAAAAGGTAACTAGAAAAACTACTACCACGCCATTATCACTTGCATTAACTTGTAAAAGAGCTTGTGAAATACACTACCAAGAACTTATTTGTGGTCCAAAATCCTATTAAATCGGCCATCACTTAGCCACTGATGAAAGGAATTTTATCTGTTTCAAAAACAGAGCATTCTAAGTCACTATTAGTCACTATTTAAATGATCAAATTGACATAAATAATCCCAAGGGCAGGTAAAACGAGGCCTCGATGTAGGGAACTCCTACTCTGACTAAAGTTTTGCGATCGTTAAAGACCTATCTCAGAAGCCCCAATATAAAATAACTTCAATTTCCCAAATCATGACATCTAACTCTAACTGATTGTAAACACTTAAACAATAAAGCTTAAAGCTAGATTATCGCACACATGATACCTGATCATACTTCCAACCGATCTTAAAACTAGTTCACTAAAGCTAGATTATTGTTTACATAAAGGACAAGTATCAAATTTCAACACTAAGGACAAGTTAGATACTAATATTTTCACTCACTTCAATCAACACCTATAAAAACCAGAACTTAACACAACCCCACGTAAAAAACAACAACCTGCAACACAATTCAAGACCAAAAATATCCACAACTAACTTCACTCACTTTTATAATCATAGATTGAACAGGAATCACAACTTTAAACTATGAACAGGAAATACATTTGTTATTAGATCGAAATCACTTGATCAAAATTCTAGCCAACCTTCATACTAGTCCATAGTACACACGCTATTAGATCGAAATTCGAAATAACAAATTCACAAATGTTAGTCAATCTCAATCTACAGTACTAAACCCTTTAACTTCAATAAAATATAACCCCGAAGACTCTATCCAGAAATTGCTAGCGTTTTGAAATCAGTCTCATCCTCAAGGGATGTAGCTCCGGAGCAAAATGGACGGGAACCCTAATAAATACAGTTAAACTAGTAAATTTAAGTGTTCAAATTCTTGATTAGAAACCAATATAAAATTTATCAC
>BPTQ01000008.1:6756913-6774006 GCA_019973895.1 Chrysanthemum seticuspe | reverse complement strand
TATATTTGTTATATTTTGTATAGAATTGATATGTAATAGACATTATAAACATATGCATAATATACCACATACTATACGTGGTTTGTTTTCTAGGAACCCACCATATGCGCTTTGTTCAGTCCTATGGAAAACTAGAAGGGGGGGGGTTGAATAGTTTTACCAATTTAAAACTTCCTTTTAAATATTTAGATCGACTTATGTTAATCTATTTGGTTGTTTATGTTAGACGTTGATAGATAGATATATAAACGTGTAATGAAAGATGAAGAGTAAGAAGCACATCACCACGACACAAGTATTTATAGTGGTTCGGCTACAAGGACACCTTCCTTGCCCTACTCCACTCCCCGAGTCACCTACTCGAGAGTTCGTAAGCACTACACCAACTCCTTATGGCGGAGAAGCCTTCACAACGTCGCTTAACCTTTTTCCGGTACAAAGCTAAATACCGAGTTCCTTCACACCAAGGCGAACCACACCTAACACAACGTCGCCTACCCTTTATACGGTGCTAGGCTAACCACCGAGTTCTTTCACACCAAGGAGAACTAATCCTATCACAACGTCGCCTACCCTTTATTAGGTACTAGGCTAAGCACCTAGTTCCATTACTATGGAGGAACTACTACCCTTCACAACACAACACTTAATGTCAAGGAGATCCACTCCTTGTTTACAACACCATCAAGGATATCACCATCCTTGGAAATAAACAAATACTTATATGTATAATGATGCACCTCATCGATTATACGACCTAAGCATTCTTCCCAAATGCTACTTGATTTGATTCTTCGGCATCCTTCACTAATGCCTTTGACACAACGCTTGGCACCCTTCACTAATGCCTTCGTCTTGACACCTTTAGCATTCTTCACTAATGCTTTGACATGGACGATAAGCACCTTTCACTAATGCTTTCATCTTGACACTTTCGGCATTCTTCACTAATGCCTTCAACCCAACATCTATGGAGAAAGAAAGAAATATCAACAAGAGAACCTTAGTTGTCTTGATGATGACGAAGCATAGCAACTCATGGACTTGAGCTTGCTCGTCTTCAAGAAGTGGTGATCTTGCCTTTAAGAGGAACCTAGAAGATCACACAAAAACAAAAGACAAACTACATAGATCACTTGGATCTGAGATTAGAGGGTTATAATACTTGGGGAAATATGTGTGTAAAGTGGGTGAGTAAAAAGGAAGAAATAGCTCTCTATTTATAGAGAAAATTCTCTTCTGTTCCCCGGATCCCGCGGATCCCTCCCACAAGGGATCCGGCTAGCACAAAGCCAGGGATCCGTGGAACGCTCCTCTTTGCCCATGGGTATTTTTGGTTATGGGTCATGGGTCATGGGTTATGGGTTGATTCATGGTTTTCTTTCTAGATACAATGTATCTCAAGGATACAATGAACTTGGTTAAGTGGTATATATAAAACCATGGGTTATGGGTCAATACCATTTGCTAGTTTTTACCCATTTGGTATATACTTGTTTTTACCCATTTTAGTATACTTAGTTTAAGTATATGTTAACCCAATATGTAAACACTAGTTGTTGTACATATGTATCTAAATCATAAAATCACTTATACTTGTTTTAGTGTTTTATGCGAAAACGTAAGTGTGTTAGGAAACTATTGACTCAAACTATTTACGTATTTTGTTTCGTTAAAATGATTTTACGTTTGTTATCGGCAAAACATTAGAAGATCGTAAAATATAAATAATTGTTTTTACGGCTTATTTGTATTAACAAAGTCGCTCAATAAAATTTTTAAAAAAATAATAATAATAAATAAAACATAGTTATAAATAAATTAGTGATTTGTTGGAAAAAAACTACACTTTCATTACTTTATCTGTTAAGTGACAGATCTTTATCGACGTGCTAGAATAAGTAATTGTCTTAATTAAAGTGTTTGTGTTTTTATATGTAAATTTCTTTTCACTTCCTCCGCATTTTCTTCAAAAAAGTTGGTAAAAAGTGCTTCATGTTTATAGAGAAAATTGTTTGTTTTTTGAATATGCTATCTACAATGTGACAACCCTTCATGTTCATAGAGAAAATTGTTTGATTTTTGAATCTGCTATCTACAATGTGACAACCCGTACTTTTCCAGGTCAATAGTTATTCATAAACTCAAAATATTTTATTTTGCAAGTTTACCTATTTACTTTACGTATAATTATTTAGTTAAAACGCGTTAACTTGAAAATAAAGAATCATGCTCAACGGCTTCAAAATAAGATTAGTCTACACATATTTGACATAATACCATCATTACGAGCTAATTTTATCATTTAAACATTTTCAGTTTCAAAACATTTACGTTTGATACATAAACATGCATTTTAAACATTTATGTTCATGGCATCCAACACCTTAAATGCCTAACACTAGCCAATACTACACTTATAAAACTACAAATTTAAAAACATACTCCCTCTTTTGTTGCTAGAACTGGCCACACCCATAAGATCACACAAACTACATATTTTGATTTTTTAAATCGCATTTTATCACGTTTTGCTAAAGCAAAAGCTACACATTTATTTTATTACTAAGTATATGCATATTGCCTCTCTTTTTCTTACATGGCCGCCCCTCCCAAACTATAATCACATCTATGTTTCTTGTTTGACCCATAAAACGTAAGACACGCAAGTTACGACTAATATCTCTTGAATCACAACAACATGTTTGGTCCCTTTGACCACACACACGTCCAAACACAAACAATTTCAAGCATGCTTCATTTTTTATTCATCTGTAGGTAATAGAGTCTCAGTTTATTAACAATACCATACTTTGATTCAATTATAAGTCAAACCTAACTTCATTTCACTAACTTACAAAAATAACTAACAACTAAAACTTTCTTATGCTCTCATCCTTGTGATTCAGTCAACAGTAAGAAAAAGAAAGGAAGAAAAGTTAGGTTATTGATTATTTCATACTTATTTAAGAGCTTATTTGGTATAAGGGCTAGCAAAGGTTAAGTGTTGGAAGCTTATTTGGGTCATTAGTTAGTTTATTCTAGTGTTCTTGTCACCACATCATTCTCACAACATCAAGTAAGCACCATGCTCATTTCCATAATTTTTACACTTCATATTTACATGCTATGCAAGTTTACATTTGATTTTATCTCCAAATATGCACAAGTTATCACAATAACATGTTTGTAAGTATATATTGTTTATGAACTGAAACTAGAAAAGAGTTAATAAAAATATGTCTAGTTTATACTTTTAAGACCATACAATAATATTTGGATATATGAAATTTAGTGTATAAAAGTATTGTTGCAAATATGAACTTATAAATAATTACATGATTATGTTCTTGAATATTTGATTTTATTGATAAATTGGTGGAAGGGAATAGGATTAGTATGGAGTTGGAATTGTTGGAAATAATGTGGTTAATGGTTTTACGTAATATGTTGATGTTAGAAGTTTATTTTGACATAAAACGGACCTTAAGACTCGGGTTGGGTAACCAGGGGCTCGGAAATTAGAAAATTATATTTAAATACCTTTCCGTGAACATATTGTTCACTAAAAACGGACTTATAACAAAGAATTTACGTCAATCCAAAGTTTTGACAAAAAATATTTCATTTTCCGTAAATAGGTGTTGTTGGCATGGTTCCCGCGGCATTTCGGGCTGTTAAAGTCAAGAAGGGTAATCGAATTTTTAAAAATATGAAAATAGGCATAAAAACCTTCGCATGCATACGTAGAACACCAAAAACGGAGCTATATGGAATGAGTTACAGTTGTTTTAAGTTTTTGAGGAAATTAATATACAAAAGCTGAAACATAAATTGCGAGTGGCTATGTTCTCGACTGTTTTTAACTGGTCTAGAATCAAAACTGATAATTTTTACACAAGAGACTTTTGTAGTCCTCACAGCGTAGTTTCAAAAAGTCTAGACTCGTGTCAAACAGATTTATAACAAGAAAGTTACAGGACTATAAAGCTGGACACTTAGTTATTTTTGAAAAGCTTCGAAAATAATTTTAAGTGTTATATTTTGACGTAAAACATTATTTTCATATAAAACTTAAACACAAACATGTATTGGTGATAAAACCTTATAAAACATGTATGCATCTCATACATAACATGAATGCGACCTAAAACACCTTATTGCTTAATTAGGTTGTGGTTAGGGTTTGTCTTGATTCCCGTGACACTACCTCATTACCGTTATTATCACTTGTTGGAGGTGAGTTTCATACTCTCACATTTTTAGTTAATAAAACTCACTTTGGGGTGAGAATACATTTCTCATTTTTATGTTATGAATACAAGTACATTACTCGTTACTGACTGGCTTAAGTACCAATTTAACCCACGTATTTCATTTTGCCCACATCATGAACCGTTAATTATATTGGTAAGCACGAATGTTGTGAATAGTACTATTGGGATTGACACTCCCCGTCCGGATTGACTCAGTTACAATTCAAATGAGCGCAACACCATTTGAGTATCAACCAAGTGTCTTGGGTTAGACATTTGCATTGGGCACTCACATTTATATTATTGTTAACAATTCGGTGTCATGAGCTTAGGCAGTAGTAAACACATTTTTGGTGTCATTGTATGTGTTACAATGGTCACACACGTTATAAAATCTTGTGGTTCAATTTACTATTGCTTTAAACATATGATCTCACCAACAATATTTTTGACCGTTTAGCATGTATTCCTCAGGTAACTAAATTGAAGAGCATGGATTTCATTACTGTGACATTCACTGAGTCCTACATCATGGCATCTTATTTTGAAGACTCTATTATGTTATTGTACATTCAAGGGGACCATTTTGTTATTTCATGTGTGACATGTAACTTAATGACTTATTTTTGAACTTACGATTTTCAAAACTTGAATGTACTCTTTTTAAAACGACTCATGTAGAGGTCGTTCTTTTATATCTTGTGTTCTTATATTATGATGTAATGCCCTTAAATTACAATTCCGCTACGTGATTTTGGGGTGTTACATACAATAAAGACTTCAATACATGTACTTTAAAAACCCTCAACATCACCACCTACAATCACCTACTGGAGCACCACCGACCGCCTATATACAACCTGACCATCACCAACTACCACTACACCACTTGCACCTCCATCAACCACCGCTGGACCACCACTACAGAAAAAGGTAGCGACAGAGAGGTTGTCGAAGGTGGTCGTCGTCGGCAGTGTGGTCGCCGGAGGTATTCGTCGGTGGCAGTGAGATCGCCGGAACTGATGGTGTTGTATGTTCATGTTGGTGGTGTTGATAAACAAGAAACGGTTATGATTGTGTAGGTGGGTTTACAGAAATGTAAAAAGACATTTTATGTCTATTAAATAAATGAGGGAAGAAGTAATTTATGTTGTTTTTGTCTTCATAAAAACAAACAATTCTATTGTCTGGGCACTTTGCAAACAGAAGAACCAAGGAGCTCCCACTCATAAAAAACAAATGAAACGCAAGACGTTTAAGTGAAAATCAAATGGTACCTTAATATGAAATATTTGTCTAACCAGTGCGCTCAAGGCATTGTTTAGTGTGAAAATAAAAAGAAAATTTAATTTTATTAAATTGAAAATCACATTCAGTTAAAGTAATTTACATGTTTAATTAATGTGTATTTTTTAATTTATAAGAAAAGTTTGAGAGTAACAAATAGATTTTAGCCAATGTCCTGAGAGCATTGGTAAGGCAAACCCAAAGACTAGAGGTAATGAGATGTCATGGGTCACGAGTGAAGCTATTTCACGAGCCACACCCGCTACCTAGGTTCTTTCTCACATGTGAGATATGGGAAATGAGAAAGGAAGTGGTGACCCTCCTCACTACTCGGTGCATGTGTATTTGTTGGGCCTCATGAGATGTTTTTATTATTGTTTATTTAATTTGTATATGTGTGTGTGGGGGGGGGGGGGGGGGAGTTGTTATTTTGTGGGGGATATATATGTATAAAATGTGTATTTTAATGAAAGGTGAGAGAAGTGGTGACCATTACGGGTGAAAGGTGAGAAAAAGTGTTCGGAGGTGAATTGTTATTGTGGCGCTGAGGTGTGATGTGAGGGAGTGATGACCACTACTTGTAGTCTAATATGAATATAATACAGTCATACGCGGCAAAATAAAAGTTTGATTTTCATGATTTGGGCCATCTTTAAAACACAAAAAAGCAAGGTTTTCAAGATCGGTTCCTACTCATGACCGTTTTCTTTTTTGCAAGATCGAGTTAATAAGATCAGATCCTGCTATAATGTCATTTCTTAATAGTCTTTGAGAACCTCATACCCCGCTCCGGCAGGATTGGGTATGTTGTTGTATAAACACAAAATTATAGGAATCTTTCATGGAAATGTTGTCCTAGATTATCAATATAAAATGTTTAAGAAAATTAACATGTTATTTTTTGAATTTTATAAAACATAATCTATAACTTTGTAGTTTTTTTGTTCGAAAAAAGTAATTGGATCAGATTAGATTTTTAAGGTTTCTGTGGTTAAGATCAGGATCTTATTATAAAATATTAATCTTGCTAAGATCCTACTTAGGATCCAGAATATTTTTACTATCTAATATCGTAAATCGTAAGATCCTAAAATGTTAAGATTAGGATCAAGATCATCACAATCATAAAAAAAGTATATCAGTGGGCCAGGCTCATAGACGTCATGACTTATATGATTTGGGCCTGTTTAATTTAGACTTCCACTGATAAATTTTCTAATTCATTTTATTTCCATTTTTCAAATGAATCACATGAAAGTATTTACGTACTGTCTTTTTGTTTCTTCTATATACTCTATAGGAACCTCTTTGTATGCCTGGAAATTAAAATGTTTCAAAATAGTATTTGTTCACCATAAAGCTTGTTTTACGTTTTTGTGTGCTTTCATGCCATGTCATTAATTTTAATTTGGGCTAATTCCCAAAAGGGGACAAAAAGTTGGGCATTAGTCATTTTGAGGTACAAAAATAAAGCCTCTTCTCAATTTGGTCATGTGCGAATGTGCGAATGTGCGACTCCACCCAAATAGTGACACGTGTCCACCCAATTGTTAGACAACAAGTACCCTTCCAATAATTATTTCCCACTAACCGGACAACAAGTACCCTTCCAACAACAATATCCGATGCAGAGAACGTGCGAACGACGGTGTGAGAATTCCGGCTAATGTGCGATTGAAAAAGTGGATCTCTGAAAAAGGTACCATTGGAAACTATCAAAATCTTTCTTCAGGTAATCAAATCCTTTTTGTTTTTTTTTGTTTTTTTAGTTTTTTAATTTAGTTTTAATTTATCAATTCAAAATTGTGAATTAGTAAATCAAATTTACACACACAAAATCACACACACATTATCCAAACCGTAATTCTTTCAATTTTTTGATACAAATGGTATGTTTATCGCTATAATTTATGTTTAATCTCATATTATGTTTTAATTACATTAATTTTTTGGATTAGGTTAATTTTTTGGTTCTTGATGATAACCCCTTAATGATAACCCCTGTTTTGATAACTCCCTAATGATAATCCTCTTAATTTTAACTTACCAATGTTAGCCGGTTACCCCTGTTTTTGTGGGTTTTTGGATTAGGTAAATTTTGTGGGTTTTTGATAACCCTGTCCCGACATTTGGTTAAGTTATGAATGTTAGCCATTTTGTAAAGTAGATGCCTAATCTTTTTAAAATCATGTGTTTAATTTAGTGAAGAAATGCAAGTTCTGAATTTGAATGTTGCTGAAAGATTCTGTTTGGTTACTAGTTACAAAAGAGTATATAAGGTGGTTTTTAACAATGAATGAATGGATGAGTGTGTATGTGAGCAATTATGGATACTCTTTTGTTAAAAACCACCTATTATGATGCTTGCGAGGTGAAATATTGCGAGTGTAATATGATGAAATGTTGATTATATATTTGTATAGTTTTAGTACCATACATTGGGCTGATTTCTGGCGAGTTTTAATATATTGAGTTGATTAATAGTATAGTTTATTAATAGCACTATATAATAGGAAACCGGTTTTCCGGTAATTGCGTCACGTATCGGTGAGTTGAATGCTTGTTATTATGATGTTTGTGAGTGAACTGCAAATTTAGAAAATATGCTGAAAATGATTATAAATGTGATTATAACTGTTTAATTTGTGCATTATTGTTATTATGTTGTTATAATGATGTTTTAGAACTGCAAAATAGATAATATGCTGATTTTGAGCTTCAGTTATGTGTATAATTAGGATGAATAATGAATGGATAAGTGTGTATGTGTATAATTAAGATCTTGTTTAGAGAATTGTATGTACTTCTAATTGCTTTGTATGTATAGGAATCTGATGCGAAGCTTCACGTTCGAAGCAAACTGCGTTACTTTCAATTGGTTAAAGACAGACTAAATGAAAACCGTCGTAGACTGTTTCGGTCAACATGCTTTGGTCCATGGTTGGATTTGAATTCTTTTGAGAACGATGAGAGTCTTATACATTATATGCTTCAAAAGCAAATTAAGTCTGACGATGACCAGTTTGATTTGCCACTACTTTATCATGTTAATGGACACGATCTTTATTTTGGACGGCGTCAATTTCACCTCATTACTGCTTTTAAATTTGGAATGCCTAGTTTCCGTAAGTTTAGAATTGGTGATATCATATTTCGTGACCGGGTATTTCCGCATAAGGTAGGTGAGGACTTAAAAAGCATAGATCTTCTATGTTTGATTGAGGATGAAGTGGTTTTTACCAAAGTATCTAATGAAGATGCAGTCCGAGTTTGCCTTTTGTTATCTCTTGAGGTCATATTTATGGGGCGTGACTTGTTATCAGTGGTTGATGATACATATCTTAGGATGGTTGAGAATTTTGAAGACTGGAATAAATTTCCTTGGGGGGAACTCATTTGGAGACAGTTGTACGATGCCATTCGAAATTTCAAGTCATATCAGAAGATGGAATATTCGTTGTCTGGATTTGTTTTATGTTTCAAGGTTAGAATTGTTTCAAGAAATTGTTTTTAACTATAATTATTTGTTTTAAGTATTGCTAAAAATCTGTTTTTAACTAAAATCTGATATCATAAATATATATATGTTTTTTTTCTTTCAGATATGGATCTTAGAGTCTTCTACACAGAGCTGGCTTTGGTGGAGTAAGGAAACAGGTGTTATCCCAAGAGCACTTTCATGGTCTAAGAATGTTTCATTTCAAAAATTGGAGAATTTCGGGCAGCTTTTTCCTGAGGCAAGTGTTTGTACTATCTTTCTAAATGTACTAGTTGACTATCATTATGGTTAATCCTTATCTTACTTCATGTTTAGGACAAAGAAACAAACAATGATCTATATCCGACGAGAGCTGAGGCCGATTCAGAGTGGTACACAGGAGGCATTAGGTTTTTTAACTGGTATGCACCTAGACCCCCGCCTGTTGTCCATGGAGATCTTTTTGAGGATTATCTGCGTAGACGAGCAGAAGCTCGTTCGAAAATGCATAGTATGTCAGAACTTGAGCAGAAGGCTCGAGTTACTCTTCAGGATCGTGTTAAGACATTGCAGGATATTTGCAATGGTTTGTTGATTTTACCTGCAGAGGTCAAAAGTTTGAGAGCACGGGTTTGGAAACTTCAAACCATTATTCAGGTATTTTGTATAACGATAACCATAAACACCACGTACATATACGGCAGTGCTTCATAAGAGTTTACTAACTGATTTTGTATATACGGCAGTGTTTCATAAGAAAAAAATATGATGGACATACTCAGCAGTACAAATCACTGGTTAGTATTATTTTTTTTCTTTACATGTTTGTAACAAGAGGCGAAGATAGTTATCTGAATTGCCTATATTTTACAGCATAGTGATGATAAGGTTACTGATCTTGGTGATGAGTATTGCTCAAATTTAAATGATAATTTTCTAAATTTGTTTGATTCGGCAATCAAATCATCACGGGAGAAAAGTATTGATGATTTCCAAGAGGTTTTTACAACTTTTACTTTTAATACATATTACTCCTTTTTTTTTTATTTTTTTTTTACTTTATGCAGAATGAGTGTGACGAAGATGAGAAATATGTCGAAGAGGTTTGTACAGCCTGAGCTACATTACATATTACTATTTTAACGTAAATACTAAGTTTGTTTTTATTACCATGCACACAGAGTGATTGTGCGTTTTTGGCTACCCAAGATCGTGTAGCAGCTGAAAAGCAAAAGGCTGAGATTCGACGGTTGCAAAGAGTCAAGGAAGAGAGGCTACGGGTCTTGATGGAAGAAGAAAAAACTGTGAATAGTAGAAACCATATGTTGAAAGCCCCTCACATGAAGCTTGCTTTGCAAAATTGTGTGTCAAAGAAGAGGCATCATCAACTAGTACCTAGGCCAGAATTTACGGAAGTAGATGCTCCTGTGAAAGTCCCTCCTCTGGAGCAACTCAAAAAGAAAAATGATATTTGCAGTCCTTATATGATTAAGTTGTGTAGTGAACTCAAACCTTGGCAAGAGGTATGTCATACGATAACATATGTAGATGTTGTACTCAAGGTCATTTATGTAGATGTTGTACTCAAGGTCATTACTTATATTTTGTATACCATGTAGGATCTAAAAATTCCATCCGAAAGGATTGATAAAGTTTTTGTCCATCGTGAGTTGGAGGATTTTATACAAAATTCTTGGTGTTCTCGTTGCAAGTTTCCTTCGTCCAATGATATTGTTGTTGATCGTCTTTTCTGGGACTGTTTTGTTGGGCTTGACTCTAATCGTGAAGGCTGGTTCCGTGATGAGGTAATTAAAATAAGCCTTTTTTAGTATATGGTTTTCTTTTATGGTATTTAGTCTATATGCGCTTTACCTCTTTTGTTTGTGGTTAACTGTTTGTAGTGGTGCACACAGTGCTGTCAGTATTGCAATTATCCAATCTTTTGTATGTTCCTTTTTTATGATTGGGTTTATAGTGTGTTTTATACTGTTGGTAGTGGCCTATCTATTGTTCCTTTTATTTTGTATAAATGTTAGTTATGTCCTCCGTTCAGTCCTTTGTAGTTTGGTCTGGTTGCACATTTGCATTGGTAGCTATGTCGCACCCTGGTCGTCTAGGTGAGCTTGGTTTTGCGTGCGATAGTGATTCTCTTCAGGATCAGATGTGTCTTTTTTTTGAGAGGGAAGTCATTGCTGCTCGTGAGTGGGAAAGTATGGTTCGCGTGCGCTGTTTTGATATTGCTGCACGTATTAGGTATTTGGATGACTTAATCCATGAGGTTCTTCAAGAGCGGCTCGATCAGGTATCGGCTAATTCCGTTACGTTTCTCAGAGAGGTGCGGGCTCATGAGCGTTCTAAGCAGGTCACGTTACAGGGAATGTTACGCGAGGCACATGCTGCTCTTCGTGCTGCATCGCGTTATATCAATAGTATTCGTGCGTTGTAATGGTTCACTGTGTGTGATTTGAAATGTGATGTATCCGGAGCATAATTTAAAGTTATAGTCTAGCTGTAGTTACTCTTTCGCATAGGTGTTGTGGTGTTTGATTTGTGAGTGGTATGTGCTGGTCTGTGTTTGAATTATGTTTGTAAAAGTTATGTTTAATATAAAGTGCGGTGTTGTATTTTTTTCGATTTGTTGCTTTGTATTTCTGTATATAGCTGATGGTATTGTGTGGATATGTGCCTTACATATGTTTTTTTTGGTACATGTGTACAGCATATTGAGCTTTGGGTGATGTATTTGTGGCACTTCAGACCATCTTTTGCAGATTGGTCCATCGTTAGCAGTTATTTCTTGACACTTCTACTTCAAGATTCAGTTCCACTATTTTATGCTAATAAAGAAGTTTACCAGTTGGCATGGGCTGATGTTGATCGGGTATATACATAAATACAAAGCAACACATCTTATGTTATATAACTTTTAATGTTTCGGCTTTTGGAATTGATGTTATTTTAATTTATATTGCTTGCAGGTGTTCATTCCGTAGAACCTAAGAAAGCAGTGGTTCGATGGATTATGCACGTCGTTATAGTTTTGTCGCGTGCGTTTGGTATGAAAGGGTGAGTGCTCGTCGTTACTGAAGGGAGATTTTTTTTTCTGTGTAGACTAGGACTTCTCTTAGTGATAGCGTGCGTTTTGGTTCGAGTGGATCTGCTGGTCCCGCGCTGTATCGATGGTTACGTTTACACGTTGGTCTGGTTTGATGTTTCCTGACTTGGATGACTTAATCCATGAGGTTCTTCAGGAGCGGCTCGATCAGGTATCGGCTAATTCCGTTACGTTTCTAAGAGAGGTGCGGGCTCATGAGCGTTCTAAGCAGGTCACGTTACAGGGAATGTTACGCGAGGCACATGCCGCTCTTCGTGCTGCATCGCGTTATATCAATAGTATTCGTGCGTTGTAATGGTTCACTGTGTGTGATTTGAAATGTGATGTATCCGGAGCATAATTTAAAGTTATAGTCTAGTTGTAGTTACTCTTTCGCATAGGTGTTGTGGTGTTTGATTTGTGAGTGGTATGTGCTGGTCTGTGTTTGAATTATGTTTGTAAAAGTTATGTTTAATATAAAGTGCGGTGTTGTATTTTTTTCGATTTGTTGCTTTGTATTTCTGTATATAGCTGATGGTATTGTGTGGATATGTGCCTTACATATGTTTTTTTTGGTACATGTGTACAGCATATTGAGCTTTGGGTGATGTATTTGTGGCACTTCAGACCATCTTTTGCAGATTGGTCCATCGTTAGCAGTTATTTCTTGACACTTCTACTTCAAGATTCAGTTCCACTATTTTATGCTAATAAAGAAGTTTACCAGTTGGCATGGGCTGATGTTGATCGGGTATATACATAAATACAAAGCAACACATCTTATTTATATAACTTTAATTTTTCGCTTTTGGAATTGATGTTATTTTTATTTATATTGCTTGCAGGTGTTCATTCCGATAAATGAACCTAAGAAGCATTGGTCGCTTGCCCAGTTTCACATACAATCCGGAAATGTTATATTTTATGACAGTGCTTATCGTTGTGAAGATGAAGGTCGTGATTGGTATCTCAATATGAGGAAATGTTTGGAGGTCAATCTTCCCTTAATTCTACTCGAGACAGGTGTGTTTGACAGAAAAGAAATTGACCCGAAAACCTACCATATCAAGTTCCATCTTGCACAGAATGTTCCAAAGCAGGGAGGTTTATTTGGTGATTGCGGGGTCTTTGTCTGCATGTTTCTTTACAGGTTAGTAAACCACCCTGATTATATTTGCTATTACTAGTTTTGCCAGTCATAGCCTTACCACAAGTGTTTTGATTAAGATAGGCATGACACAGACCACTAAGATTAACATAAACATAAATTTTCATGAAACATAGGATTACATGACAACTACTTAAGTTACAAACACTCGTGTTAGGCATCCTGAGCCCGCAACACTTTTATTGGAAAACACACTAGCCAACACTGACAACACCATTGCATCATCGACCCTACCATGGCAACAAACCCTTAATCTTATCTGTGAAAAGGTCAATATCCCGACCCCTTAGTTCGAACTCGCTAGCCAGAACCTTCAGCTCCATCAGTTTGATGTAATCTTTCCTTTGAAGTTCATTTGAAAACTCTGCCATTTTCTTAGGTAGAAACTGTGCAGCTGCAGTCTGCAACTCCTCCACAAATTCACCCCTTTCACGATTCATCAGATCCACCTTCATGCAAACCCTGTTAATATCCGCCGCCAGCTGCCAATACTCGACCGATGCCCTCCGACAGTACAAGATGAACATATCCTCCCATTGATAAGAATTTGACGCTTCACGTAACTCATTCAACTTAAATTGTCCTGCCATGGCTTATTTTTTTACTTTGATCCAAATATTAACCAAAACTTGAATCATGAATAGATGTATATGCATGCTTAAATAGCATAATCAATGACAAAAGATCCAAAAAATAATCACATGAAAAGCCTTAATGAAAGGCTGGGAATTAACCAAGGTAGAAAACAAATAAACAAGCATATTTCAGTTTGACCAACTTTATGAGGTCTGATACTGTCATTTGTTTTTATCTTAGTTTTTAAACCATTTTTGACTAGATACTGTTGAACATAGGCATCATAAAACAGTATCTCATTTGGTTGTGTTTCCTATACTGTATACCAACAGATCCACAATGTACTAGTTCACCACATACTGATAGTCCTTGTATAATTAGAGTTGTATTGTATTTGTCGACATATTCATAGTCCTTAGGAAACTGGCTTAGATGTGGTTCATTTGGGTAGGATGTAAAGGTGAAAACATGGATGGGTTGTGTAATGGGTCAAATAGGTATCTTGAACTAATTGTCTGGTTTGTATCTTGAAACCTCAATTATATAGGCATCATAAACAGGTCATATAGTTAGTCTAACCAAACTACAACAGTATCCAATAATGTATACCAACAGATCCACAATGTACTAGTTCACCACATACTGATAGTCCTTATTTATTAAGTAGAGTTGTATTGTATTTGTCGACATATTCATAGTCCTTAGGAAACTGGCTTAGATGTGGTTCATTTTGGGTTGTGTAATGGGTCAAATGGGTATCTTGCTTGGAAGGCCAAGAACTTTGTTCCTTTCATCAAAAGCTTTCATTGCAATTTGTTTGGGGGTTAGGTTACAACTAGTTGCTTCATTTTTTGAGCTTGAGTCACACTTTGTATACTTAATTGAATTTAGTGGCCAAACCTCCTCAGGAGATTATGGCCTTATAAAGTGGAGGATAAAATTGTTTGGTGAGTTATGGATATTGAAATGAAACTGTTTTGAGTCACTATTATAGTCAAAAATCAGCTCTGTCATCATGACTGCATTTTGTATCACCAGCTTTGGTATTGATTCTGTCAGCTTTAGCACAAATAATTGAGATGTTCTATTGTAATTCAGCTTTAGCATAAAAAATAGGAAACTGGTAGTTGGCTAATATGAAAAGTAGTAGTTGGCTAATATGAAAAGTAGTAGTTGGCTAATAATTGAGATGTTCTATTGTACAAAGATTACTGAGATATGGATTTTGGCATATATGAAAAGTAGTAGTTGGCTAATATAAGTATAAAGGAAAAGTAGTAGTTGTGGCCTTGGGGCACTCAAAATGGCTTAGGAAACTGGCTTAGATGTCTTAGGAAAATGGCGTAGGAAACTGGCTTAGATGGGTTAGGAAAATGGCTTAGATGTCAAAGGTCAAAAAACTGTAATGGTGAAAACATTGATGGGTTGGCTAAAATGTTAATAGAATCTTAATATTGCTGTATTGTTCTGTATACAGGTTGGCTTATGGAATTCCTTTGCATGTTGATAATCCAACACAGGCCGCACTTGCATATCGAGAGTCATTGATCCGTTATTATTTCCAGAACAGGATATACTGCGCTTGAATTATTTGTGACTTGTTTTTTAGGCCACAATTTGTATTTTTGAACATAATTCCCCGAGTTTTTTCCCGGGTGAACATCTTTGTGGCTTGTAGCAGGCTGACTTGTGTGTATGGCTGTCATGTATGTTGATTTGAAAAACTTAGTCCATTAAGACTTATGCATTACTTTGTCTACAATACTTGTCCAAAATGTGTGCCATTGGCACTTTGATCTTATCAGTTATACATAAAGAGAGGTCTCATACTTTAAGCTACATTCTTGCAAGTACAACACAACTTCATTCCAAACAAACAAACTGGTAGCCTTGCGACATTTATTGTCTCTTGTTTTCTGGACTTCACTTCAATCATGGGTCAGCCAAGTTAACATACTCGTAGCCTTGTGACATTGATGGTTGTAATCCTTGTGAGCTTCCGGGTGTGTTTTGTGATCGTCCGTGATTGCTTTGGGAGCCGCCTCCTGTAGATTTCTTTGCCTGTAATTTATAAAACAATATTATCAAGTGAATACATTGTTCAATAAACCAATGACAAATAAAAATCAAAAGATGTTAGAACATATTAGTTACCTCGTTCCTAGGCAGTGGCGCATTACAAACTCCTCGAGTGTGACCACGTGCACCGCACCGTCCGCATGCATTTTATTCTGGCTCCTCACCTTGAGATCTAATCCGATCTCTGTTCTTCGGTCTTCCCGCTTGGCGCTTATCCATATTTGGTGGCTTTACAACCTGCAAACCCGTTGGAAGCTCCCAACTCGGAATTTCTCCAACGGGATATACCAACCCTTGGTATGTAGCTTTTAGATTGGTTGTTCTAAACCAACCTTTAGCCAAATAATTACAACTAGTCAATCCTTGAGCTCTACAAACAGCTATAGCATGACCACATGGCAAACCAGAAAGTTGCCATTTCCGACATGTGCATGTATCATAATCTAGCCTTACAATATGTTTTCTTCTACGATCATCTACCTCGTATATCCTTTTATGCTCAATGGGATTCACTGTCCAATTAGCACTCTTAAACGTTATGTCCTTCACTTTTGCACTAGCCCAGTCGCTAAGGTCACCCGGAGTTGCATCTAAAGATTGACATAATAATAATTAATTAACAATAACTATAATAATAAGCTTCTATAAAATTAAAAAGATATAGTTTAATAATATATAAAATCATTTAAGTATATACCTTGATACTTTTGTCGTTTGTCACAAAACCATCTTTGTAGAAGCCCCTCAAGGCTAAAGTTACGATTACCTTATGATATCTCCCGAAGATGTTTCTACCAAAACACTGTTTGCTGTTTTCATAGTTCCATATATGAATTTACTAAAATATATAATAATTTGATATAGAAAAATTAAAATATCTTCGAATAATAATATCAATAACAATTAATTAATAATAATACAGTTAGAAATCTACGTTGAGGCCCACTGGAATCGCTGACCCGATCACGTTTTCACTTCCTGTATTGCAAATTCTCACGATTAACCTGTCACTTAGGGTAACTCGTATTTTCCTATATGCTCCATCTACTAGCATCTTCTTTTGTATAACATTCCGATCTAATACTATGTACGTGTACAGCCTTTACCGTTGAAAGACCAAACGGTACACCAGTACGATATCGACAAACATCTCGA
>BPTQ01000008.1:6610125-6748958 GCA_019973895.1 Chrysanthemum seticuspe | reverse complement strand
ACTAACTAAAAAATTAACTAGTTATAATGATATTTAAATAATATTATGCGGAAGAGAAATGTGCATACAATATTATCCGGAAGAGAAGAAAAATCAATCAAATCTTCCAAATCCTTTGTTTCGTCCTGAAACAATAAATAAGTTTAATTATATATATGATGGTCTAAACTTATGCAAATGGGTACAAAAATGATTCAATAGTTACCTGTCCAGTGGTCGTAACATATATGTCTTTAAATACCAAATCTTCCTTCTGCTTTGCTTCCTCCTCAACATCAACTTTATTGTTATCTTCGAAAACCTCTTCCATAGGCTGCTTTGTTTCCTGCTCATCACACACCTTTGCTTCCTGCTCCACATCGACTTTGTTGTTATCTTCGGAAACCTCTTCCATAGGCTGCTTTGTTTCCTGCTCATCACACACCTTTGAATGTTGAACATTTTCCGCCACTTTGTTTGGCTCAGGGAGATCACCAAATAGTTCAATGACAATATTGGCTTCCTGCTCAACTGCCTCTTTGACTGGAAGGTTAACATGTGCATCATCAACAACATTGGCTGGACGGTCAACTCCTTCATTAGCTGGAAGGTTAACTTCAACTCCTTCATCAACAACACCAACTCGTTCATCAACAACACCAACTCCTTCATTAGCCGGATGCCTATTTTGCTCTAAAGCAGCTATACGGGTTTCCATAGCAATCATCCTCTCGTAAAGTTGTCTTTTGGTAACGTGTTTGAGGCAATCATCACTATCGCTTTCTTCAACAGTGCGGACATGAGTACGAACCTCAGTGCGGACATGAACCTCCGTGCGAACCTCTTCACGAATAAATTTTCGGGAAACCCTTGACTTGATCTTATCCCGTTTAACGGGATTATAGGGTCTTGCACAGGAGGCGTGTGGACTGTTGAAATACTCTAAGCTTGCTCATCCACCAAGTTGAACATTGTTCCGCAGCAGTTGGAACCATTTTTTGTGGTGGTGGTTTGGTAACAAAAAGCTTGACATAATCACTTTTGTGAAAAGCTGTTACATTACCCCAAGCAGCCCCCCGGGGAACAGCAGTATCATCTTTGTCCCACCACAGCTTTGACTTGGGAAAGCTTTCAAGAACAAAAATCTGTAATAAAAACAAACATTATGTTAGATGGCACCACATTTGACTTAGGAAATTTGATAATAACTCCAAAAAATCCATGGAATGAAAACAGGTAATTTTGCGTAGATAAATTCAGGTGGCTGTTGCTACTACCCAATGTACTTTTGGGTCATAGCCTGGGTAGTTTGACTTATGACTTTCAATTTCAGATAAACAACTCAACCAAAATCAACTAACTAGAAACAAGGTTTTATAATGAAATAATCCTAAACCCTGAAAAGGAGAAATAAGCTAACACTATAAAAGCCAACAAATGAAGCTTATGTCTAAGAAGCTAAAAAAAACTAACCAAAGAGGCCCCTCAAGGCTGCTGTTGCAGCAGAGATGTGCAGCAAATGGGGACTATTTTAGAGCTTATTAAAGGCAACTAAAGATCATCCAAAACACAAAATAAGCAAGGGTAGTTACTAATCTAACATCTAACACACTAATTGCATCATAAAATAGTCCTAAATCTATCTTAAATCCACTTTAATCTTGAGCAAAAAAAAAAGTACCAATGGCTGCTGAAACAAGCAACACATATAAAAAGGTAACTAGAAAAACTACTACCACGCCATTATCACTTGCATTAACTTGTAAAAGAGCTTGTGAAATACACTACCAAGAACTTATTTGAGTTCGACTAATAATGAGGAATTTAAAAATACAAAAGTAACCACTTAGCCACTGATGAAAGGAATTTTATCTGTTTAAAAAACAGAGCATTCTAAGTCACTATTTAAAATATAACCAAAGATTAGTTCTTAAACTTGTGAATTTAAATGATCAAATTGACATAAATAATCCCAAGGGCAAGTAAAACGAGGCCTCGATGTAGGGAACTCCTACTCTGACTAAAGTTTTGCGATCGTTAAAGACCTATCTCAGAAGCCCCAATATAAAATAACTTCAATTTCCCAAATCATGACATCTAACTCAAACTGATTGTAAACACTTAAACAATAAAGCTTAAAACTAGATTATCACACACATGATACCTGATCATACTTCCAACCGATCTTAAAACTAGTTCACTAAAGCTAGATTATTGTTTACATAAAGGACAAGTATCAAATTTCAACACTAAGGACAAGTTAGATACTAATATTTTCACTCACTTCAATCAACACCTATAAAAACCAGAACTTGACAAAACCCTACGTAAAAAACAACAACCTGTTGACGCGCAATGTAATAACTTCAATTAACAACGCCTTAAAAAACAACCTGTTGGCGTGCAATGTAATCGGCTTTAAAATACCTAATCATACTTCCAACCGAGCTTAAGACACTTCACTAACGCTTGTTTACATAATCACCAACTCTACGCTTACATATAAAAAAAGATTAAGTTGTATTGCTAAATCTAAATAACTTCAATTAACAATGGGTTGTATAGTGGGTCATATTACTAACAGTTTACATATAAAAAAAAAGTATACTAACAAACGCATTCACTTATGTATAAACATTGTTGAATTAAATATAATTTGAACCCAAAGTGTACTAACCTTCAGAGCAAAAGCAAATCCATACAAGTTATACACTGCTTGGTAGGCCGCTCCCTCTCTTGCAACTCCTTCCATGTACTTGGTTCTGTTCTTAGAAACAAGATTATAGATCCGCTCATGGAATTCGAACCACATATGCTGCCCCCAAGGAAAGGAGTTCCATGCATCAAAATTGTCAGCTAAAACAACTATTTCTGAGGTCATCACATGCCTTAGCTCTTGACCCATGAAAACATAGTCCGCTGCTAAGAGAAGGCAAACACGTACAGCATCCTCAACGGTTATGTGAATGAAATCTTGACTCTCCAACATCCTCAATAGGTCCTCACCCTTCAAATACCCATAACCGGGGAACACATGCTTCAAAAAACTCGATTCAGCATCATGCAAATGGTCTAAAGATATTTTACCGAATCGAAATCCAGTGATAAGGCAAAATTCCTTCATACCCATCTCTAAAGTGTGTCCACCCACATCAAAAATAAAGGGTGTATCAAATCTTGGATTATCAACATTCCTTTGGTGTTGGAGCAGGAAATTAAGAACATGATTATCATGCTCAACTGTTCTAATATTTAACCAGGGTCCGAACACAGTACTCCTAAAGAGGTTAAATGAATTATCCGCCCTAAAAACCAACCTATCACGTATCTTTGTCAGAATGGATAACCTAGTTCGTATCGTGACACGAGCATTTACCACCTAATTGAAAATCAAAATAGTAACAAAAATTAAACTAATGCTGTAAAACCCACTAATAATTTACACTAAATTGAAAATGAAAAAAAAAAAAAAAAAACTTACATCAAATGGTCGTGTTGGATTAGATGACGATGGATTAGAAGGCATTGTTAGTGTATGCACGGATTTGGTGATGATCAGGGTTTGAAGATGATCGGTGTGTTTAAGAGTTTAGCTGTGTGTGTTTGTCGGTGTGTGTTTCAAGACTTTTGATATGTGTTTAATGTGTGTGTTTAAGTGTTTAAGTGCAAAATAAAAGACTTTGACTTATATTTGATCATTCCCCATAAAATAAAAAGGTAGATTTTGTATACAAAAGGTACAGATTTGATTCCTTACATGTGTGCATTCCCCATAAAGTTAAGTTACATTCGCACATTCGCACATCCACCGTTCGCACATTTGTATAAAAAAAGTCAAACGAGGCATTGGTTGTCACTGTACTTGTTGTCCCCTTTTGGGAATTAAAAGAGTACATGCTGTCTGGACACGTGTCACTATTTGGGTGGAGTCGCACATTCGCACATGACCAAATTGAGAAGAGGCTTTATTTTTGTACCTCAAAGTGACTAATGCCCAACTTTTTGTCCCCTTTTGGGAATTAGCCCAATATAAAAAATAATAATTTCTAACTCATGCATCAGGTACAAGGATAAATTGGTTCATTACTATTATTAATATGGTTTATTAAGAAAAAAAAAGGAAACAACTTTGGCACATATAAAACTTTTTCTAGACCAAGCAAAAGTTATCTAAAAGGTCACATTTTGCAAACACGACTTAATGCTAAAAATAATAATAATAATAATAATAATAATAATAATAATAATAATAATAATAATAATAATAATAATAATAATAATAATAATAATAATAATAATAATAATAATAATAATAATTTTGAAAACACGAATTAACTCCGCCTTTGAAAACAATGGACTATCACCACTGCTGCAGTTTGATTATCGGCCTCACATCCTTCCTCCTTATCTCATTCTCAACTGCTGATGATGCAGCCATCATGGCTAAGCTTTCCAAATCCATTTCTCCTACCCCGTCCACGTGGCAAGGGAACAATTACTGTGCTTGGCCAGGAATCGCTTGTGACAGAAACGACGGTGCGCTCTTTGTTGCCATAATCAACCTTTCTCATATGTCACTCACTGGAACCCTCCCATCTGACCTCAACAGCCTTCGTAACCTTAGAACTCTAGCTTTGCAAGGAAACTCATTATCTGGTCCTTTACCTACTCTATCTCACCTTTATTTCCTTGAACAGGTTATACTCGATGGTAACAACTTTACTTCAATCCCCTCAGACTTTTTGCATGGTCTCTTTAATCTCGAGATTTTTAGCATCTCGGACAACTTACAGTTGTCCCCATGGAGTCTCCCTAACAACCTTAGTGATTGTATTTATTTACAATCATTTCAAGCCGGAAATGCCAATATACACGGTCCTTTACCTACTCTATCTAACCTTGCTTCCCTTGAACAAGTTATACTCGATGGTAACAACTTTACTTCAATCCCCTCAGACCTTTTTTATGGTCTCACTAGTCTCCAGAGTTTTAGCATTTCAGACAACTTACAGTTGTCCCCATGGAGTCTCCCTATTGACCTTATTAATAGTACCAATTTACGAACCTTCCAAGCCAACCAAGCCAACATATATGGTACCATTCCTGACTTTTTTTATTGGTTTCCTAAATTGCAGAATCTTAACCTTTCTTATAATAACCTCACTGGAAGTCTGCCTGCATCTCTTCGTGGATCACAGATTCAAAATTTAAGGCTTAATAATCAGATTCAAGGCCTTTCTGGTACGCTTGATGTACTCTCTTCCATGACTCACATTAGTCAAGTTTGGTTAGAAGGTAATGCGTTCACTGGTACTATCCCGGATCTTTCAAAGTGTACTTTATTATTCGATTTGCAACTTGGGGATAATCAGTTAACTGGTTTAGTTCCAGATTCAATTATGTCATTGCCAAAATTAGCTAATTTTAATTTATGGAATAATAAGTTGCAAGGTCCTTTGCCTGTGTTTGGAAGTGGTGTGACAGTTGAATTAGGAGCTAATAGTTTTTGTTCAGATAAACCCGGGAAATGTGATGCTCAGGTGACAGCACTGCTTGAGGTTGCCGGATCTCTTGGGTATCCGATGTCATTGGCGGAATCTTGGTTCGGTGATGATGTTTGTGATGGAAGATGGGAATTTGTTGTTTGTAATTCGAATAATAGTGTGACTAGTGTGAATTTTGCGAAACAGAATTTTTCTCGGACTATTTCGCCAGCTTTTGGGAATCTGACTTCGCTGAGGATGTTATCGTTAAATGATAATAATCTCACGGGTTCTATTCCTGAGGTGTTAACATCTTTGCCGGATCTGCAACTTCTTAATGTGTCGAATAATAATCTTTCTGGGCTTGCACCTGTATTCCCAACAAGGGTGAAGTTTTCAAGTGATAATAATTTCTTATTAGGGAAACGTATTATCAATGAAAATATAAACACAACTGATTCCAAGAGTTCGTCTGGTGGTTCAGTTGGTTTGGTTATTGGTATTGTCATTAGTGGTGTTATATTTGTTATCGGGGTTATATTGTTTGTGTCTTACAAGTGTTATAGAGTTAGTCCTAGCAAATTACAAAGTGAAATGAGTGTAGATCATAGCGAGATTCCTTCATCCAAAAGTGGTAATTTGATGATTTCAGTTCAAGTGCTTCAGCAAGTCACGGATAATTTCAGTGAAGAGAAGGTGTTGGGAAGAGGTGGATTTGGAGTCGTTTACAAAGGCGAGTTTGATGATGGGACTAAGATTGCTGTCAAGAGGATGAAAACTGGTATGAAGGAAACAAAAGGGATGAATGAGTTTGAAGCGGAGATTGCTGTACTAACGAAAGTTAGGCATAGACATCTTGTTGCTCTTCTTGGTTACTGTGCCAATGATAACGAGAGGCTTTTGGTGTACGAATACATGTCACAAGGAACGTTAAGTCAACATTTATTTAAATGGAGAGAACAAAAGAGTCTTCCTCTTAGTTGGAAACAAAGGGTTTCAATTGCTTTAGATGTGGGAAGAGGGGTCGAGTATCTGCATAGTTTGACACAACAAAGCTTTATTCATCGAGACTTGAAGCAGGCTAACATCCTTCTTGGTGATGACATGAGAGCAAAGGTTGCTGATTTCGGTCTGGTTAAGAATGCACCTGATGGGAAGTACTCTATCGAGACGAGATTGGCAGGGACTTTCGGGTATATGGCACCAGAGTATTCTGGTGAGAACTACCACGTTCCCTTTTCTACTTCTGTATTCCTTTATGATGAATGTTATTATCATCTCAATATAAATTGCGGTGTTCTAAAATTCAAACATGTTTTTGGTCAAAACAGCTACTGGGAGGGTGACGACAAAGGTGGATGTTTACTCGTTTGGGGTAGTCTTAATGCAATTGATTACTGGCCGAAAAGCACTAGATGAAACTATGCCATATGAGAGTTGTCAACTGGCTGCCTGGTTTCGAAGGGTACCTGTCACCAAGGAAAACATGGTAAAATATGTAGACAAAGCCCTCGATACTAATGATAACGAAACACTTGAAAGCATCTTCAAGGTGGCTGAACTGGCAAAACACTGCACTACACGTGAGCCGTTTCATAGACCTGACATGGGTTATGTTGTTAACGTATTGCGTCCTCTTTTTGAACAATGGAAACCCTTACGACAAGAACAAGAAAACACTTATTATCGCCGCCATATGAGCCTATCTCAAGCTCTTCAAGCTGATGATGATACCTCTAGCACGATAGATGTCTTCCAGCCAAACTCATTTTAGCCAAGAAAGAACAATGTGTCGTATACAGGTTTTCACCTTTGTTACATTCTTTAATTCACCAAAAATGATCTATACTAGCTCATTAAAAATGATATATATTTCTTTGTATGTCGCTGAAGGAAAAATTTACAGGAAGTAAATTTGATAAATAATGGTCATCTATAATCTATGTGCATCTTTGTTATTAAGTTTATATGCTATATGCATATTTCAAGGGAAATTCTTGCAATGACCAAAGAAAAGCCGATTAAAAACACATGGACTTAACTGGTTTGGCCGATTTGGGGTTATCGACTTAAATCCTTGGATAATTACAAACCTAGAATCCTCTCTAAAATATTTATACCGGTAAAACTCTATCGTATGTGGATGAAAAACATGTTACAACTTAAGTCAGGTCCTATACAAGAGAAAATTCCATAATACTAAGGGGTCAAGTCTTCAGACCTAGCAGCCTTTTCGTCTAGTTATACCATAAATATTTCACTTGCGGTTGTGATCCACAATTCCAGATCGGGTTGTAAAAGTGCCTAAAACATTAGGGTCACATACTAACTTTAAAACTTATTATATACTTCTTTTCATTATCAAAGAAATGATGGTGTGCACATTGCTTTGGGTTAGAAGTTTACCTGGCAGACATTTTTAATCTTGCTTAATCATTCTAGATCTTAAGAACTGTTCATCATGATCAATGCATATTCATCAAGGCGAATAAAACTAAATAGGGAACCTTTATTTCAAGTTAAAGTACACAATTCACAATTCCATGTATCTAAAATATGCAACTCAAGTAAAAACATGAAGAGCTTTAAAGTCTGTTCATGTGACTAGATTTATGGTTTAAATCCATATATCTGAAGTGCAGTCACCACCGGGGTATCTCATTTCATGAGCCAAACAAGGACCATCTGGTTCCGCTCCAAAGTCAACATAGAAATTTGGATTTATCGCAAGTCCGCCTTTTCCAGTGTCGACGTCAATCTGCAGCATGTGAGATCCTTTTTCCACAACTTCTGGATAGAACTGTTTGTCCCATTTGCTGAATAACGAGTTTGTGACGTATAGACGTTTCCCGTCTAAGCTTAGCTGAATCATTTGTGGTCCTCCTAGCAATCGGTGCCCCTAAATGAAACAATCATAAAGAGTTTAAACGATGCACGAGTTATATGCAACGTGAATTAGATGTCTAGGTGTCAATATTATGTGGTGTATGAGAAAGTGTTTGGATGGATATTTTTGCTTTAAGTTGAGTGGTTTGACAACTCATTATTACAACTAGCATAAAACTGATTATTTAGTCTTAAATAACTAGATGATAATATGAATCTTCTAACTACAAAATAAAACATACCTTAACTTCGGGAACGTCAACCTGGTAAGTAGTACCTGTTAGCCCCTTGTTAATTGCATTTTGAGTCAAGTATACTTAGTAGTATTATTATGTTTAGTATTTGTGTTTTATGGACATATTTGTGATCATGTACTTGGACGAATTAGGCCTGCACAAAATGGGTCACTGCAGCCCATATTGTGGCAGTTATTGTGGCAGTTACCAATGACAGTTATCCCCAAAAGACACAACATTTGGAGGGAAACCATGCCATTTGGTGCCTTTTAGGAACGTATACATATGTAGATTTCTGTAAACAGAAATCATTCAACTTTATCAACTTTATTTATGCAATACCTGTTCTTATTATTTACCTTGTACCCATTGTTATTCCGCTGCACTTATCTGTTTTACAATTCCATTATCAATACTATGAAGAACCTTTTGAAACCAAGAACTTCTGGCAACAAACCTGTACACAAATGGCATCAGAGCTTAGGCTCTTATTCTTGGGATAGGCCAAACTCTGGTTTCATGACAGGAAGGTATCTCCTTCGAGAAACTCCAAATAGGGTAAACCTATGGGGTGCCAGAAGGAAGAAAACAACAATATCACCAAAGGGGAAGAACATTCTGGCACAAACAGTTATGGAGAATGAAGTTTTTAACTCTGAAAGAGAAAGAGAAAGTGCAGACCTGTTAAGATTAAAAAGAAAGGTCATGAAAATGAAGAAAGATAAGAAGGCCAAGTGCCATATTTGCAGGGAAAAAGGGCATGCATTCTAGGCATGCAAAGACAGAAAGAGACTTGCAGCACTTGAACTTAAACAAGAAAGAGACATGACTGAGAAGGTTATAGTAGAAGAGGCAAGATACACAGAAAAGGTCTACTTAACTGATTTACATAATTGGAATGATATATGGTATGCTAGTGATTCCTATCAGTTTCATATGTGCCCCTCAAGAGCCTTGTTTAATAATATAGAATATAAGTTCAAAATGATTGGCAAAGAAGAGCATGAGAGAAAATTTATTTTCTCATATGGGGTGGGAGATGTCACAATTAAAACTGATGTAAGGGAAGTAGTGGTTAAGTCTGTACAATATACTCCTGAGGTATCTTCAAACATGATTAGTTTAGATCTACTTAAGACTCAAGGGTATAGGACATAAATTGAAGATGGTGTATGTAGCATATTTTACATGTACCTTGATGAAAACAATGTTCAGACACCACTGTTAGGAAAGCAAAGAAAAGGTTGATATGAAGGAAGTTATCAATGAACACAACCAGTTTTTGGAGGATCAATTCAAACAAATGGATCCCACTGATGAATGCTCTCTCATTAAGGGCATAGAAGATCTAGATTGGAACAAGAATGATACACAGGATTATATTGATAAAGATTACATCAGTTATAATGGTACCCTTTATGCACTCAAAGTTAATTCTTTTTCAAGGTATATATCATTCATGAAACTGTTGGAAAAAGATGATCTTCTGTATAGAAACTGGGAAATCTTCAATAAGAGATTCATTGATTTGGTTAAGTGGTTTTATTTGGTGCATCTTAACTATGATACACTAGATGCAATACCACCAAAGGTTAAAGATGTTGAGATAAACTTGCTATGTTTACACAAAGCTATTGATAGTATGGGGGTTATTTCACTGTCACCATGGGTGACAAGTGGGGTACAATTGCACAATTGCAAGGCTTGGATAAAGAAGATGGTAACACAGATAGAGTTTGCTACAGAAATTTCATTGATCTCCTTGTTATTTATCATGAAACTGCAAGTAGTACTTAGGGTGAAATGCAACATGAAATAGGTGAAACCAGTCAAAAGAAGATGGCCAAGGACCTATCTTGCCAGAGGGAAGATGCAGTGATGGATGGTACAAGTGGAGATGGAGCAAACAGATTTGGAGTCAAGCTAGGCAATGGAGAAGAAGATGGATATGAAAGCAGCAAGGATAGCAATGATTTTCAGATCATTGCTTGAAGAACAAAGCAAGGGAAGATCAACTTTGAAGGACTTGACCCTAAATCAATTAAGGGGGAGATTGTTAGCCCCTTGTTAATTGCATTTTGAGTCAAGTATACTTAGTAGTATTATTATGTTTAGTATTTGTGTTTTATGGACATATTTGTGATCATGTACTTGGACGAATTAGGCCTGCACAAAATGGGTCACTGCAGCCCATATTGTGGCAGTTACCAATGACAGTTATCCCCAAAAGACACAACGTTTGGAGGGAAACCATAACTGCCATTTGGTGCCTTTTAGGAACATATAAATATGTAGATTTCTGTAAACAGAAATCATTTAACTTTATCAACTTTATTTAGGCAATACCTGTTCTTATTATTTACCTTGTACCCATTGTTATTCCACTGCACTTATCTGTTTTACAATTCCATTATCAATACTATGAAGAACCTTTTGAAACCAAGAACTTTTGGCAACAAACCTGTGCACAGTACCATCATCGTTCTCAGCAACTACTGGGCTTCCTTTCTGAAACAACCCGCCGACAAATATTTGACCAATCAAAACAGGACTCTTAGGGTCCTCGATATTATATTGTCTAATATCCCCATGTAGCCAGTTCACAAAGTAAAGAAACCGACCATCCAGTGAAATTAGGAAATCTGTAATAAGTCCCAGCATTTCTGGTAGAATCCAGTTTTGGACCTTCAATGGTTTCACCTTCATTGCCACCTATGTTACCAAAGTTTATTAGCCCGTTTTTCATTGGATATATATTATCTATAAAGAATCCTACATGAAATTAAATAAGTTAAGGAAAAGTTTAAATTTGTACCTCGTGGCTCCATGATTCATCTGAGTTCTTGAAAAACCGCACCATGTTGCTACTTAATGCACATCCAACAAACCCTGTGTCTTTTGTTGGGTCGTGCAAAAACCTTATCTGTGAAAAATTAAACAACGAGGATTCATGAATACGACCTCCTAGTCCGTTTTATTTGAAATTTCATATTTTATTGTAATAAAGTATTTATTAGTAAGTCATATTTGACACACTAATTATTTGCAAAAAAAAATATTTTTATTTGTAAAAGACGTGTTTCGAGGATAAGCCAAACCGACCAATTTTTATTTTCTGTACCAAGAATTCTTATATTTTGACCCGTTACCCGATATGCCCATTTTTCCACCTCCATATGTTAAGTCCTCTTTAGCTAGTCAAACTAGAGGGCTATTCAGATGTAAATTTCAAACTCATTATTGAAACTTAAGCATTCACATTCACAATCTATAACCAACAAATTCAAAGTAATTTAACATTAAGCATTCACACTCACCTCTAATGGCAAGAGACCATCATGGCCTAAATCAATTGTTTGTTTCAGTTCACCCTAGGGCCATTTATAGACATGCAAATGACGACCATATAAACCGTCTGAAACATCTTGAAGGTTAAATCCCTTTGTAAAAGCAGCCGGGGCTCCCCATGATGTACTGATCATGGTCTTGTGACGAGGTTGGTACCAATAATCATACCCGAACAATGGACTATGCCCAGGTTTCTCCCACCTACAATATATATCAAAGAAAAATGTCTTAACTAGATGTGACAGTTATCGACTTATGGGCTTATTGCTTATTTACTTATAAACAGGTTGATTCATGTTTGTTATATCTCGAACGGGTTAAACAAGTAAACATAAGAAATTATCGAGAAAGGCAAATGTCTTAAGTTGCCCAAAGTGTTTTTTACAGCATTAAGACACCTGTATCGTTTTATTTCAAATAATAAGATTATTATTGTAACAACACGCTTACAATTACAGTGATCAAATTTTGACATGCTAATTATCCTTTCAACGAAAAAGTGTTTTTGGATCAACCCAAGAAAAAAACGCAACCGTACCCAAAAAATGTGTGGCCCGCCCATTTTGCAACTTTTGGTATCACTTCTAAATATGAATAGTTATACCGCAATAAAATGTTATTTATCTTCCTTTCACATTGAAGTCTGAGTCAAGAAGAAGAAACCCGTTTCCTTCCGCCTTTCCATCTTTGTCTCCGAGGCAAGAAACTATAATTTCACCAGAGGCAAGACAATGAGCGGTGTGTGGATATGCTAATCCGGTTTTACCAGAGATGTCACTTGGCTCAACCGCCTTATAGAAGGTGGGAGCTCGTGGATCCTTCAGTGTGTCAACAGCATATATTCTGCCAGACCTGAAATATGATTATCGCCGCTTGAAGGATCAGATAACAGATAATCAGTAGCCCAAAACAGATAACAGTTTTCGTACGGATACTCTTCACGTCTATCCGAAAATCATTATTTATACTAATAAAAATAAGAAAACGGATTTAGCGCCATCCAAACACCACCTTATCCATCCCGTTTAATAAGAAGACCCCCGTTAAATTGTTAACATTACGGGTCAGTTTCATGGCAGAATATAAGTATATTGACTCTTAAAAGTCAACTGTTTTCTAATTGGTTGTTAGATATACATACACAAGAGCGGGAAGAACAAGGTAACTGCGTGAAGTCTTTGAATCATCATAGCAAGAACTGAAGGCGTTCCAACCAGAATGGTGCAACTCATCTGTTAAAACTTGGGGTATTAATCTATGGCAAACATATCATTCTATCAATTGCTAATGGCTTTCAAGTTATGTTCAGTGCAGGGTTATTACAGGGGTTAATCATGGACAAAAGAATAAAAGATTTAAAGTTCCAAGATGCTCGTTTCTGCTGAAGCTATTCTCATTTCTGCTGATGAGTCATTTATAGCAGTTAGAGGGGCCTTGATGTAACTTAATCTCCTATTTAATAAGTCCCTTAATCTAGGGTTAGACACACTTGTGTGTGCAGTCATTTCTCACACACTCTTCTCTTCTCTTTGATCATTTCATTGATCTTGTCTATTCATTATATTCATATGATTATTGTCTCATTGACATTAGTCTAATCTTGTAACATTTTGGATACTATTGTTGATACAATCTAAGCCGACTATTGAGGCTTAGGTTTGAATAAGAGTTCTTCTGTTTACTTGTTGTTGTTGATACTTTTGAACATGGTATCAGAGCTTCAGGTTCATAATCATTATTGATTCTACATCCAAGGGGTTCCTTGTGGAAACCTGGGAACATCTCTTCAGCAACAACTTGGTGGTTTGTGGTGATTGCTATTGGCATAATCACTGGTTATTACTTATTGTGATTTGTTCTTTCCGCTGCATATTGCTCTGTAAGTTTAAGTCTAATCTCTTCTTCAAACAAACAGTACCTAAGTCTTTGTGGGTGCAAACGGGTAAACTAACATCTTGATCTGCCACCTCTGAGTGGTGTAAATACCTGCTCTGGTTTACCCCAGTTCACAGGCTTGGTGCTTGTTGTTTCTTAATTACATAGTCTTATTTATTTCTTTATCTGTCTATCTGCTCTTGTTTTTTTATTTCTGTCTATGCCTTTGTCTATCTTTTCATATCTGTCTGTCTTATTGTTTGTTCTATGGCTATTGGTGATGATAATATTGGGGGTGGTGGTTCTTCCACTGAGAAAAGCTTATCCTTTGGTGATGCTTTGTATTTACACCCCAATAACAGAAATGGTACACCCATTATTACTATCAAACTCACTGGAACTGAAAATTACAAAATATGGAATATGGCCATGACCTTTGCCTTAAGGAACCATAATAAGTTAGGGTTTATTGATGGTACTTGCATAAGAGATGATTCGAACCCTAGTCTTGCTAATCAATGGGATACTTGTAACTCTGTTGTAGTTACTTGGATCCTTAACTCTCTCAGCCCTGAACTATTTGCTGGTGCTATATATGCTAAAACTGCCTATGAAATGTGGAATGATCTTAAAGATACCTATGATAAGGTTGATGGTTTAGCTATCTTTAATTTACATAAAAATATAAACTCTCTTAATCAAAGTGGGTCCTCTCTTGCTGATTACTATAACAACCTTAACTCTTTATGGAAACAATTTGATTGTATGATTAGCTTGCCTCCTTGCACTTGTGAGGCTGCAAAACATTTTGAAAAACACAATCAGTTAATCAAGTTAATGCAATTTCTTATGGGTCTTGATGACTCCTATGTTCCCATCAGAGGCAATATTTTAACAGAGATCCTTTACCTAATGTCAAAACTGCTTTCTCTGTTGTCTCTGGAGAAGAATCTCACAGAAATGTTTCATCTGGGAATAGCTCTGCTAAACCCAATGCTACAGCCTTTGCTGCAAAAACTTCTGATGGTGGAAAATTTTTTTATAACAAAAAAGGATTTAACAACCATTTTAAAAATTCTGGTTTCAATGCTGGTAACAGCTCAAACAACAGAGGACCGAACATGAATCTCAAATGTACTAACTGCAAAAAACCTGGTCACGCTGTTGATAGATGTTATGATCTGGTTGGTTATCCTGCTGGATATGTTAAAAGGAATTTTAATTCCAAACCCTTCAGCAGTAACAATGTTTCTGCTGACACTAATCTTTCCACTAATAATGGAGCTAGCAACTCTCCTGTCTCTTTGTCTAATGAACAGCTCTCCAGACTTATGAGTCTGCTTAATGACAACAATGTGTCCTCTGCTAATGCCAATGTAGCAGGTAAAATTTTTTCAGGAACCTTCTTTAATGGCAGTGTCAAGTTTAACATAAACTTTAATAAATTTTTTAACAACAACACTAAAACCTTATCTGGAAACATATGTCTTTGTTGGATTGTTGATTCTGGTGCAAATCAACATATGACTGTTTCTGCAAAATTTTTAATTAATGTTGTTGACATTTCAAATCTTGGTCTAACCGTTGGTCATCCCAATGGTACTCAGGCCTTAATTACTAAAATTGGTGATTTAAAGGTCAACAATGACCTAACTCTTTTTGATGTTCTGGTTGTTCCTGAGTACAATGTCAGTTTGCTGTCTGTTCATAAGATTGCTAGAGACAATAAAATGTTTGTTGGCTTTAATTAATCTAATTGTTATATACATGATTTACATCAAAAAAGGATTGTGGGGATTAGTAAACAATGCAATGGGTTATATATGTTTGATATTGATTCCACATGTAAGATTGCTTCTAATAACTGCATTTCTGTTTGTCATGTTTCTAGAAATCTCTGGCATCAAAGACTTGGTCATCCCTCTGACCAAGTCCTACATATACTTAAGTCCACACTTAATCTTGATGGAACCTCTGAATCTGACCATCTCTGTGATACTTGTAATAAAGCTAAACAAACCAGGAAACCATTTCCTTTAAGTGAACATAAATCAACTAAAATTGGTCAACTTGTTCATCTAGATGTATGGGGACCATATAAAGTCACTAGCAGAGATGGTTACAAATATTTTTTGACCATTGTTGATGACTATTCTAGGGCAGTCTGGGTTTATATGCTTAAGGGAAAGGATGATGTTTATGTTTCCATTGTTAACTTTACTCACATGCTATCAAATCAATTTGAACACAATGTTAAGATATTCAGAAGTGATAACGGGACAGAATTTGTCAATAACAAACTTCAACACTTCTTTCATGAAAAGGAAATTTTACATCAAACCTCTTGTGTTTACACACCTCAACAAAATGGTATTGCAGAAAGGAAACATAGGCATCTCCTCAATGTGTCTAGATCCCTTATGTTTCAGGGGGAATTACCTCTATATCTTTGGCCTGAATGTGTTCTAACTGCTGCCTATGTCATAAACAGGTTACCCTCTTCTGTGTTGTTTGGCAAGTCTCCCTTCTTCCTTGTGTATGGGCATGACCCTTCACTCTCTCTCCTTAGAGTCTTTGGCTGCTTATGTTATGCCACCATTCTCAACATCTCTGATAAATTTGGTAGTAGGTCTGAAAAAAGTGTATTTATTGGCTATTCAAATGAGAAAAAAGGTTACAAACTCTTGAGCTTAGAAACAAAAAATATTTTTTATTCCAGAGATGTCAAATTTTATGAAACTGTTTTTCCCTTCAAAATGAAAACTTCTTTGTCAAAACCTTTTGTTGAAACTTATGTGCCTAAAGATTTAAATCACAAAAATTTCTTTGACTCACAAATAAGTCCCAATGATGAAGGGAGAGTGACATCCTATGATGATGGCACTGTGGTAAGTCATCCTACTAGGATTGATGAACCGGTTGCAACATCTATAGATGATAATACACACCCTGAGGGCACCATATCACATGAATCACATCCTGATGATGCATCTTCTGATTCTGCTGATACATCACCTGATTCTGCTGAACAAGAAAGAGGCTTGCCAGCCACTACTGTTAGAAGGTCAACCAGAGTTTCTAAGTTGCCAAGTAATCTTAATGACTTTATTGTAGAAGGGAAAGTCAAATATGGTGTTGAAAAAGTTGTTAACTATTCTAATTTAAACAAAGATAATTACTGCTTTGCTTCTAGTCTTAATAAAAGTATTGAACCTACCAGCTATGAAGAGGCTATCCTTGATAGTAATTGGGTTGATGCTAAGAACTCTGAAATTGAGGCCTTAAATGAAAATCATGCTTGGGATATAACTGATCTCCCACCTAATAGAACTCCCATTGGTTACAAATGGATCTTTAAAATCAAATATAAAGCCAATGGTGAAGTTGATAGATACAAGGCTAGATTAGTTGTTAAAGGTTATAATCAAAGGGAAGGAATAGACTATGATGAAACCTTTTCTCCTGTTGTGAAAATGTCTACTGTTAGATGTCTTATTGCTTTAGCTGTGAAAAACAAATGGCCTCTTTTCCAACTTGATGTTAACAATGCTTTCTTGTATGGAGATCTTGATGAAGATATCTATATGACCATCCCTAAGGGGTTCTGTAATGAGAACAATAAAAATAAAGTTTGCAAACTTGTCAAGTCCCTATATGGCCTAAAACAAGCTCCCAGGAAATGGAATGAAAAACTTGTCAGTGTTTTAAAAGAAAATAATTTTGTTCAATCTGTCAATGATCATTCTTTGTTCACCAAAACAGAGAATAACAAGTTTATTGCTCTGCTTGTCTATGCGGATGATATTGTCCTTACTGGAAACTGCATTGATGAGATAAACCTATTTAAAGAGTTTCTAAAATCAAAATTTCATATCAAAGACTTGGGAAACTTAAAATATTTTCTTGGTATTGAGGTCTTAAAAACTGGGAATGATATTTGTCTCTCCCAAAGAAAATACTGTCTTGAACTCCTCAAAGAATTTGGTCTCCTTGGGTGCAAACCTGTGTCCACCCCTATGGAACCCAACTTTGTCCTTCCATACATTCCCACTGCTGATGATCCCTTACTTGTCAACATCACTGGTTATCAGAAGTTACTTGGGAAACTTATCTATCTCACCCATACTAGACCTGACATCTCATACTCAGTTCATTGTCTGGCACAATATATGCATTCTCCATTAAAATCTCATCTAGAATGTGCCCTCAATGTTCTGAGATATCTAAAAGGAGCTCCAGGAAAAGGTCTAAGGTACAATTTCAGCAACTCTGAAATTCATCTTGAAGGATATAGTGATGCAGATTGGGCCAAATGCAAGAAAACAATCTGTCACAGGTTATTGTGTTTTCTTTAATGATTGTTTGATCTCATGGAAAAGTAAAAAACAAAACACTCCTTCAAAATCTTCCACAGAAGCAGAGTATAGATCTATGTCTACTGCTTCCTGTGAAATCATTTGGATTCAAAAAATCTTAAAGGATCTAAAAGTTGATATCAATCTTCCTGTTAATCTTTTTTGTGATAACAAATCTGCTTTACAACTTGCTGTCAATCCTGTTTTCCATGAAAGATCAAAACACTTTGAAATTGATGTCCACTTCATCAGGGAAAAAATTGCAAGAGATGTTATAAGTGCCAAAAAGATTTGCTTTTCAAACCAAACTGCAGACATACTTACAAAAAACCTCCCTGTTTATCAGCATAAATTCTTGTGTGAAAAATTGATATTGTTTGATATGTTTGCCCATCAGATTAAGGGGGAATGTTAAAACTTGGGGTATTAATCTATGGCAAACATATCATTCTATCAATTGCTAATGGCTTTCAAGTTATGTTCAGTGCAAGGTTATTACAGGGGTTCATCATGGACAAAAGAATAAAAGATTTAAAGTTCCAAGATGCTCGTTTCTGTTGAAGCTATTCTCATTTCTGCTGATGAGTCATTTATAGCCGTTAGAGGGGCCTTGATGTAACTTAATCTCCTATTTAATAAGTCCCTTAATCTAGGGTTAGACACACTTGTGTGTGCAGTCATTTCTCACACACTCTTCTCTTCTCTTTGATAATTTCACTGATCTTGTCTATTCATTGTATTCATATGATTATTGTCTCATTAACATTAGTCTAATCTTGTAACATTTTTGATACTATTGTTGATACAATCTAAGCCGACTATTGAGGCTTAGGTTTGAATAAAAGTTCTTCTGTTTACTTGTTGTTGTTGATACTTTTGAACATCATCGCCAACATTAGGCATAGGCAGCCTGCGGATAACTTGCGAATATGTTTTCGATGTAGGGTCCACATCTACTGTTCCCAAGAAATCCGGCTTATCCTTTCCTGTTCCTATATTACACATATAAAACAAAGAAAAAAACGCTTATAACACACAAACAACCAGCTTGAATACACCAAAAACATAAATGAAACCATATTTTGTCACCCTATTATCCATATCCACATTGAGAATACATTATCTCGGATTTGTTTGTCTTTTACATGTCATTAGCAATGTTGGATCAACGATCCCGTACAGGATATGCACTTCGTACACTAGAAAGTAGTATGATATGATGAACGACAGTCATAGTTTTTTTAACACCAAACAAGATTTTCCGGGGCGCATTCAAATTTCTTTAGAGATTTTTCCTTGCTATTAATAGCTCGTTTTAGCGGTGCATATGTAATGTAGTAGAATATCATAAACATTTAATCAAACCTTACTCCAATAAAAGACTTTGTACAAACTGTTGACTTATTTAGCATGTCAAAGGGTCAAAGGTCAAGATGTTGAATTTTCATGTCATCAAGGTCAAGAACTCTATATTTGGAATCTAAAATGACCCTGTATTTTTTATATTTAAATATTGATGTTTGGATTGGGACAAAGGAATGGAAGTCATTATCATCTTTCCTTCTATCTTTTTTCCACAAACCACAATCAATACTTATCTTCAATCAATTTTTATTTTTATTTTTTTTTTATTTTTTATTTTTTTTTATTTTTTATTTTTTTGGTAAAAATGATCATACATAGCTTATAATCAAAACTAAAACAATTGTATAGCTAAAAATAATAACTAAACATATAAAAATACCAAGGCACCAACCTTAAACTATCCATTACTTTAATCAAACTATCACTTTCTATAACCACTTTCTAAACCAAACATCCAAACACCCCTTAATCCAAATTTCACCTAGGAATTTTCTCCAAATATAATCACAAATAATAGTTTAGCCTAATAATCCAATCTAATACAAAATCCTCAAAATGAACTGACTCATTTTTTAAAAATAAATCTATAAAATTGTCTTAGCTTAATAGAACCAATTCAAAATACTTCGTAAAAAAAAATAAAAAATAAATAAAAAATAAGGTAAAAGTTATTCTTTGCATCCTTAAATCGTAACCAAAAGGCTTGTGACTATCATCACCCAAACATGAAAGGTCTCAAGTTCAATTTTCTTGGTGTCAAATCCGTGAATTAGTCGGCCAAAAGGTTCAAAACAATGGTTACTAAAAAAAATGACCAAACACACTGAGATCATTACTTTAATCAACCAAACATCTAAATTTCACTTAGAAATTTTTTATAAACTTATAAAAAAAATTCCAATCTCTATATAATTTAACTACCAAAAAGCAATCCATCAACAATATATGCATAAACAACACATAAAAACATATAATCAGATCAAAGATATATAAGTTTATATATACCTGTATAGACACAAGTGACATAGATAAGTGACTCTCTGGAACCCACCATGGCATCAAGAGGTGTAGCATAACCTGGTCCAGTGCTACAACAGCTCTTTTTGTTCTCACCCATTGTTGCTTGTTCAATGTTCAAGCACAACAACATCAACATCTGCACTAGCCATGATGATGGTTTTTTTTTATGATCGACTTTTTATGAGTTGAGTAACAGAACACACAACAACAACTTTAAGATGATGAGTTATATAAAGAAGTGACATGAGGTGGCGGATACATACTATGTTTGTCATTTCACGTGATGTGTTATTTGGATGTATCTGTACTTCTGGTTCATGCATGTTGTCTTTTGACACCTTGTGCTTTTTGTGACTTTGCATTTAGAGCTTAAGGTATAATGGCTACTACTTTTTAGCCATTTGGGCTCCACCACATGCCACCTTATTTCAACACTCCAACATCAAAATACATCTCTCTCACAACTAACTTCAACACAACCATTTGGGCCTTACCCACCTTCATTAATTTCAAATGGTTGAAAATCATAAATGAAAATCTTTTGTCTTTTGTGTGTTGTAGAAGTGACTAAAATGAAAGTGGCTAGACATATAGCCACTATACCCAATGCTCTTATAACACAAACTTTTTACTAAGAGAGTTAGGTGCAGGAAGCACTAAATAACTGTTATTGAGTAGTCACCTCAGCACACATTCAATAACATTATTATAACTAAACCACGCTCCCCAGCGATATAATTGTTATAGGCGCAAGCGGGTCCTATAATACAATAACATACCACCAAATATACCCCACTCACTTTAGAAAAAAATGAAAGAAAAATGCACTCGTGAATTTCCCAACAGTGAGTGAATGGCACCATCGATGGTGCAGAATGGCGGTGTCATTGGGGAAGAAAAAATAACAACGACGTGTTGTTGGTGATGAGCACCGTGCAGTCTAAAGTGTTGATTTGTCACCAAGGATTCTTGCTAGTTGCAAACACGTCAGGTGACTTAGTTGTAAAAGGGTTTGTGCTTGTCACACTAAAATGTGTGAGGGGTCAAATTCAGTTCTTGCTAGTTTCAAACAACCCACCTGCTTCGACTTGTGTGACAGTGAGCTCAAACCCTATGAGTTAGTCAGCAGAAAAGTTAAAAACCATGGTGAAAAATATTCTGTAACCTACTTTTTAGCATATAAACTAAGAACCCAACACAAAGTTGTTGCTACAGTCTAAATATATGTATGGCCAAAAACCAGACTAAAAATAGCTGATACAAATTCGATTATTTGATTTTGTTGGTGTAAACTAGAATTACTTTTACACAAAGTTGTTGCTACAGTCTAAATATATGTATGGCCAAAAACCATCTTTTCTCTTCTCACAAAAACATGAACATGACCTATCATGTTCATGTAGAACTTTAGAGGATCTCAATCCTTTATTGTTTGTTGAGAGGTCTTAATTACAAGTTTAAAATTATAAAAATAACCCATCATTTTTGTGTTGCTTATTATCTTAGCTAAGTAAGCAACACGAATATGTAGGAGTTGTTTGTAAATTTTAAATATATTGTATCTAATATTAGTTAAAGAATGAAATGTCTAAAAGCTCTTTACAAGCTACAAGTCTGAGCACTTAAGACAATAACGATCATTTTCTATCTTCTACTTAAAGAATCACAACAAAGAAAACCACCTATAGTGACAAAAAAATTGGATAGATTAATCAAATCCAAATTCGCTTATTGTTCCTCTTTTTTTGTTCATTCTTGCAAAATTCATTGCACTGATCTTTATAAGGGTTTTGCTTTGAACTTTAAAGTATTAGAATCTTGCAATATGTATTCATTAAAGCTTTTGTAACTTCGACAAGTTGAATTGGTTTCTTTTAGTTACTCCAAAATATTTGTCGGGAGACGGGTTAAAATTAGATGTTCACTTTTAGAGTTCAAACCATGAATGTTTAACAAGTATGAAACTCTTGAGTACTTTCTTTAGCTATGTGGTGAGTGCAATTTGATATTTTTGGCTATGTGGTGAGGAAGAGTAGAAGACATAGGCCCAGATTTCTCACTAGATATAATTGTGTCACTTGACCATATTCGAACAAAATATCAAATTAATCATTAACTAGAAGTATTCCCGATTTCATTAATGTTCACGTGTAGTATCTCCGGACCCAAATAGACAATCATTTGTGCTCCTCCTAGCAATGGGTGTCCCTAAATGAAACAATCAAAAAGAGTTTAAACAATGCATGAGTACGTTGTATATGTGTGTGTTAAAAGGATATCAAAACACAACAAGAACTTCTTAATCATCCAACCAACCATCCCTTGGTGATCATTCACTTTTATTATAACAATATACACAGAAAGCTTGTCCCCAACACGGATGCAAGCTAAACAATACAAAAGAAAGAATACGACAGTCCCTCTAACATGTGTTGTCTACAAAACCCACACTCTAAACCTGAACCCAATACAGCCCAGAACACTGAAACAAACTAACCAACAAGATCAAGATGATCTTGCTACCAAACCAGACTAGAAACTAAAACCCAGAAGACCAAAGATCAATATTCACTTGAGAGAGAAAACCATATGTTAACTTTGATGATGTGTGAGAGATAATAAAACCCTAGATCCGTCCAAGACTTAATATACACCTCAAAGTTCCACAAGAGACCCCTGAGAAACATAAACATAACAAAACAGAACCAAACTTAAAGTTAAGCATAATATTTTACATTTTAGACCCTGTAAGTTCATAAGTTTGTCAAAAGTGTTTATTTCAACACCCCCTCTTAAACTGATGAACCTGCAAATAGATTAACCATGCCCAACTTCTTAACCATAGAACCATGCTGCACAGAACCAAGAGCTTTAGTCAAAACATCAGCAGTTTGACTTTTAGAGTCAACCTTAATAGTTTTGATCAAACTACTAGCAACCTTTTCTCTAACCAGATGAACATCAATATCAAAATGTTTAGTTTTTTCATGTAGCACAGGATTGGCTGCTATCTGAATAGCAGACTTATTATCACAACATAATTCCACAGGCAATAAAGAATCACCCACACCAAGATCCTTCAAGATCATAACAACCCACATAATCTCACAAGTAGCAGAAGCCATTGCTCTGTATTCAGCTTCAGCTGAAGACCTAGACAATGTAGACTGCTTCTTACTTTTCCAAGAAACCAAGTTACCATTTACAAACACACAATATCCAGAAACTGATCTTCTGGTAATAGGACATTTAGCCCAATCAGAATCATAATAAGCAACAACTTTAAACCCACTTTGACCCGTACTAAACCCAATACCACTACCAGGAGCTAACTTTAAATACTTAAGCACTCTTAAGCCCATATTAAAATGAGACTGTAAGGGAGCATGCATATGTTGGCTCAAACAATGTACAACATAGGCAATATCAGGTCTAGTCATAGTCAAGTAGATCAATTTACCAACAAGTTTGTGATAGCTTGTAATATTTTTCAAGTACTTATCATGATCAGACTCTTTATGAGCCAAAACAACATTCTCAGGTAAAGGAGTCATAACAGGTTTACATGCCAATAACCTAAATTCATGAAGCAATTCCAAACAATATTTTCTTTGGCTTAGACACAAACCCTCTTTACTTTTTAGCACTTCAATACCCAAAAAATATTTTAACTCTCCCAAATCCTTGATCTTAAACTTGTTTTTTAAAAAACTTTTAAAACCTTCAATTTCTGTTTCATTATTGCCTGTAATAACTAAGTCATCAACATATACAAGCAAGAATAAAACAGTATCCCCTTTTGTTTTAACAAACAAAGAATAGTCATTTTTAGATTGTTCAAAACCTGCTTCAAACAATGCCTCAATCAATTTATGATTTCACTATCTAGGAGCCTGTTTCAAGCCATATAGAGACTTTTTTAGTAGACAAACCTTATTGTCTCCTTATTTAAAAAATCCATGAGGAGGTAACATTTAAACTTCCACATTTAAATCCCCATACAGAAATGCATTATTAACATCAAGTTGAAACATTTTCCAATCCATTTGAGTAGCTAGACTTATGAAGCATCTAACAGTACCCATCTTATCAATAGGACTAAATGTTTCTTCATAATCAATACCCTCTTTTTGACCATAACCTTTGGCTACTAACCTAGCCTTATATCTATCAACTTCACCAGAAGATTGGTATTTAATTTTAAAGACCCACTTAGACACAATGGCTTTTCTTCCACAAGGAAGCTCAACAACTTCCCAAGTATCATTCTCATATAAAGCATTCATTTCCTCAGTCATAGCATTAATCCAGTTAATATTAGTAAAAGCTTCCTCATAAGAGGAAGGTTCACCAGATTTATTCAAATTGGAAATAAAGCAATAATTCTCAATAGTAAGCACAACATGATTAGCATATCTATTTAAGCCATAGTTAACCTTGTTATCAAGCACATATTCATTCAACTTAGCAGGCAATTTAGATTTCCTACTAGACCTTCTACTACTACCTTCTTCCATCTGAACAAGAATACTTTGAAAACCAGGAACCTCATTTTGATTTTGAAAAACATTTCCCTCATAATTAATTTGATCATCTCAGGGAGTTGCAGTGTGTAAATCATCATTTCCATAATGAGTACCAACCCTAGGACTTGACTGTGGTATCTATTCTTCACAACCAGACCCACTAGAGTTACCTACAGTATCTGGTTGATGCACACTACCCTGTCTACCAAGAACAGATGTATTTTTAGGAAGGGGCACAAAACTATTTGAATTTTCATCATTGGGAGTTGAAGTTTTGGTTGTTATTTCAGACTCAAAAGAATCAAAAAAGTTTAAGCTAGTGACATCAGGACTAGTCTCAGAAATAGAACTATTTTGACCCATCTTAAGAGGAAAAACAGTTTCATAAAACTTCACATCTCTTGAGTACAAAACAGATCTATTTTCAAGACTTAACAATTTATAAGCTTTTTTACCACTAGCATATCCAATTAAGACACATTTCTCAGATCTTTCAGAAAATTTATCAGTTTCTTTTAAAATTGTGGCAAAACACAAACAACCAAAACTCCTAAGATGGACAAGACTAGGTTCCCTACCATATATCATACAAAAAGGAGATTTCCCATTCAGAACAGAGGAAGGTAACCTGTTTATCAGATAAGTAGCAGTTAAAATACACTCAGACCAAAACACAAGAGGAATCCCCCCTGAAACATAAGACTTCTGGCAACATTAAGCACATGTCTATGTTTCCTCTCAGCAATCCCATTTTGCTGAGGGGTATAGGCTACAGAGGTCTGATGAAGAATACCCATAGTAGTAACAAAATCATTCATTTTATTATTTATAAACTCAGTTCCATTATCAGATCTAATAACCTTAACTTTTTTTATCAAACTGAGTTAAAACCATATTATAAAACCTGACAAACATGTCAAAAACCTCATCTTTCCTCTTAAGTAAATATATCCACACATATTTGCTATAATCATCAACAATAGTCAAAAAATATTTATAGCCCTCCCTGCTAACAATTTTGTAAGGCCCCCAAACATCAAGATGAATTAGATCTCCAAAAACATTAGACTTATGCTCACTTATAGAAAAAAAATCTCTTGTTTGTTTAGCCTTGTGACAAACTTCACAAGGCCCATTATGATCAACATTAGTCAGATTAAGAGGACCTTTAAGTAATTTTAAAACTTGATTAGCAGGGTGACCAAGCCTATTATGCCAAACTTCTTTAGAAACAAAACAAACCAAAAACTCACTTCTAATAACACTAGCAGACATGCTATGAACTTTATCAAACAAATAAAGACCACCAAACTCACTACCAGTCCCCAGCACTCTCTGCTTTTTCAAATCCTGAATATAACAAGTAGTTTCATCAAACCCAACACTTAGCTTACTATCCTTAATCAGTTTGTTAACAGATAGCAAACTAACACAATACTCAGGTACAACAAGAACATCAAATAAAACCACATCTTTATTAAGCTTCAGATTACCCAAATGAGTAATCTTGGCCAAAGTGCCATTAGGATGACCAACAGTTAACTTTAAATCAGAAATATCAACCAAATTAAACATATCTTTAGAGCTATTAGTTAAATGTTGATTAGCCTCATAATCAATAATCCATCCCAAATGATAATTGACCCCATTCAAACTCACATTAGCATAAAAAAATTGATAAAAGTGTTGATTAAAGAAAACACTGCAGTTAAAGAAAGAACAAGAACTACCTGCCATGTTGGCATGAGCAGATGTAGGTTTCTCATTCAAAAGACTCATTAACTTCATAACCTGTTCATTAGTGAAAGACAGAGTACCAGTACTAGTTTTTAAACCATTATTAACCACATTGGCACTTTTGGGATCATTGGGCTTATTAAAAACAGATTTAAGATTAGGATTCTTTTTGAATCTAGCAGGATACCTAATAATCTCAAAACACCTATCCACAGTGTGCCCTTTTAACCCACAATTAGTACACAACAAACTATCATAATTTACCCTGTTATTATTTCCAGAATTATTATTCCAAGTACTAGTGTTTCTTTTCCAAGTAGTGTTCTTATTATCCACAGATTTAGAAACAAAATCAGACACATGAGCCTTCTCAGTTTTCACAGAAGTGGTAGGAATCCCTCTGTGGGATTCTTCCCTAGAAATAATAACAAAGGCATCTTTAACCTCAGGAAGAATTTCTCTAGTAAGAATAGCACTTCTTATGGGTTGATAGATGTCATCAAGACCCATAAGAAACTGCATAAGTTTTAAAAGTTTTTCGTGATCAATTAACTCTTTTCTAGCATCACATATACAGTATGGAAGTTTAGTAAGAATATCAAATTCTCTCCAAAGAGAATTCAACTTATGGTAGTATTCAGAAACAGGCAGACCACCTTGTTTAAAACTATTAATTTTTTGAAGCAAATTAAACACCACAGACCCATCAATTCTATCATATGTGTCTTTTAAATCTTTCCAAACAACAGAAGCATTATCAGAAAACACATGACCAAGATAGACATCTTGGGATAAAGAACTCAGAACCCAGTTAAGAACAACAACATTACACCTATCCCACTGAGCCTCAAGAAGAGGACTAGTAGCATAAGCAGACCTAATACAAGTCCCATCTAGAAAACCCATTTTATTTTTAATTTGCGTAGCCAATTTCATAGCACTAGCTCAGATTCTATAATTCTCAACCCCAGTCAATTTAATAGTCACAATAGAAGCACAATTAGATTCATTAGGATGCAGATGCAGAGGATTACTCTGATCCAAACTACTGATCATAATAGCAGACAAAACAAACAAATGAATAAACCAAGAACTAGCAAACAAGCATATATAAACCACAAACGGATAAACAAGAAGATAAACAACCAGACCACAACCAAACCAACTAAACCAGTAACTACCAAAAAACTCACCAATCACAACTTCCAAAACAACCCAAAACCTATCCTCCTTCGACCTAGACACACAACAGAAAAGGAAAAAACTAAAGAAACTAAAACTCACACCCAGAGTTAACTTAGCCCCAGTCAGCAAACTGTGATTGGCCAGAGCAGGTATTCACACCACTCAAAGGTGGTGGATCAAGATGTTAGCCAACCCGTTTACGCTCACTAGACTCAAGACTAGTTAACCCTAAGAGAAAGAAAAACCTTACATCAATAACCAGTGGCAGCGGAAGACAGTCACAAAACGTGACCAAGAAAGAACCCAAAACCACAAATCTCAAGATCTTTCAAGAAACCACCAATTAACCAATCCTCCAAAGATTAGCAACCAAAACCTCTTAATTGCAACAAGAATAAAGAACCCCCAAATTCTAGGGTTTCAAGAAAAAACCCTAAAATTCCAAATGAGATCACCAAATACCAATTCGACTCAAGAATCAAAAGATTCAAGAACCATATCAACCGATCGATCAAGAACCCAAGAAATCAGATCCCCAATCAAGAACTTAATCAATCAGAACCTAGCTCTCTGATACCATGTTAAAATGATATCAAAACACAACAAGAACTTCATAATCACCCAACCAACCACCCCTTGATGATCATTCACTTTTATTATAACAATATACACAGAAAGCTTGTCCCCAACACAGATGCAAGCTAAACAATACAAAAGAAAGAATACGACAGTCCCTCTAACAGGTGCTGTCTACAAAACCCACACTCTAAACCTGAACCCAATACAGCCCAGAACACTGAAACAAACTAACCAACAAGATCAAGATGATCTTGATACAAAACCAGACTAGAAACTAAAACCCAGAAGATCAAAGATCAATATTCACTTGAGAGAGATAACCAGATGTTAACTTTGATGATGTGTGAGAGATAATAAAACCCTAGATCCGTCCAAGACGTTATATACACCTCAAAGTTCCACAAGAGACCCCTGAGAAACATAAACATAACAAAACAGAACCAGTTATAGATTGAAACTCCAAGCTTTGAAAGAATCATGTCATTCTTGACTTCTTCAACCCAGCACTTATTGTTGTTGAGAGGTCTTAATTACAAGTTCAAAAATTTAAAAATAACTCGTCATTTTTATGTTGCTTTTATCTTAGCTAAGTAAGCAATATGAATATTTAGGAGTTGTTTGTAAAATTTTTAATATATTGTATCTAGTATTAGTAAAAGAATTAAATGTCTAAAAGCTCTTTACAAGCTACAAGCCTGAGCACTTAAGACAATAACGATCATTTTGTATCTTATATTTAAAGAATCACTACAAAGAAAACTACGTATAGTGACGAAAAAATTGGATAGATTAATCAATCCAAATTCGCTTATTGTAACTTGTTTTTTTGTTCATTCTTGCAAAATTCATTGCACTGATCTTTATAAGGGTTTTGCTTTGAACTTTAAAGTGTTAGAATCTTGCTAATATGTATTCATTGTACGCTTGTTATTGCTCAAATTTTAGTATGTATTCATTATGGAGAGAGATCCTCTCAAGTTAAGAGGATAACTTGAGTCAAGTTAGACAATTATGAGCCATTGGATTTGATCCAATGGCTCAAATCAAAAGAAGTTCTTTTGATTTGAGCCATTGGATCCAATGGCTCAAATCAAAAGAAGTTCTTTTGATTTGAGCCATTGGATCAAATCCAATGGCTCACATTTGTCTAACTTGACTCAAGTTCTATAACACATTAGGAGAGAGATCCTCTCAAGTTAAGAGGATAACTTGAGTCAAGTTAGACAATTATGAGCCATTGGATTTGATCAAATGGCTCAAATCAAAAGAAGTTCTTTTGATTTGAGCCATTGGATCATGAATACGTTGGTTACCGCTTGAATATTCAAAATATGTTTGACTTTTGTTAATGTTTTCTAGGTAGTTTTTGTTTTTGAAAGACAAATATATGTTATATAGATAAACAAAACTAACACGATGCTAAAGTTATATTGACATCAACATATACATCGACGCTAATATCATCCGATACTAACATGATCCGATTAAACCATATTAAACTCACCCCTACAACTATGCTAACAACCTACATGGAGATCATACTGTGTCTAACATACTAGGATGAACCAACCTAGCCATCAAATCATAGCAACTTTTTTTTTTTTTTTTAATTATTTATTTATTTTTTTGTGGTTGGTGTACGTCATTTAAGTTGTTTCTTTTCTTTTGTAACTTCGACAAATCATTTGGTTTCTTTTAGTTACTCCAAAGTACTTATCAGGAGACGGTTGAAATAAGATGTTTACTTTTAGAGTTCAAACCATGAATGTATAATTAGTATGAGACTCTTATGTACTTTATTTAGCTATATATGTGATGAGTACAATTTTACATTTTACATCAAATCGGGAATGGGGCGGGTTTGGGGGAGTATCTCGCCCCAATGGGGTGCCCCGATAAGATCCCCAATGGGGATTGGGGCGGGTTTGGGGATGGTTTTTGTTATCGGGTTTGGGGATGGGGATGGCCGCCCCGCCCCAAACCCGCCCATTGCCATTCCTAGACGAAATGGGTTGTCACACACCCATAAGTGACGACTTTAACTAGTCACTAAATTTAGTGTCAAATTTTAATTTCGTCACTATTCACTTAGTGACGGAGCTATAGTGACGACAAGTGATGACCTTGATTTTTATGACTAAGTTGGTTTAGTGACGAATTTTTCACTATTAGTGACGATTTTCCACTCGTAACTAAAGCCCATTTTTCCTGTAGTGGTCCATCCCGGTGTGTAGATGGTTCATGTGTGTGAAAGCTTAGCATTAAAAAAAATACACTTTGTAATGAACGAGTTTTGTTGGACTAGTTGTTAGTCAGTAACTAGTACTATATTTGATTCATTTAGTCAGCCCATTAGACACCAGGCCCATACAGCCCTGGCCTACAACTTGTGTTTCATCAAAACACGTTTTGCGACTCGATATTTTGTGTGTTCGAATAACAGGTGATCCCTTATATGTGACTTTTTTTTATAACATTCAGTTTGATTTAAAATAGTTATCACAAGTTTATACTCATACATGCCCCTTAAACCATTTAGATCCATTTGTTATAACTGATGCCCTCAACTAAGGCTCATTAGCAACCAATAGTTATTCGTGCACCACGAGTTCAGTTCATTCATACATAAATCATGAGTCTGGAACCAGTCATTCGAACGCTAGATGAGATAGGAGTTGCTAAACTAAAATGTTCAGATATGTGTCCGGTTTGGTTTAGTTTAGTTCGATAGATACTTTACTTTTCCTACCACTTCATTTGAGTGACATTGTTCTAGTAAATTTTTTTAATTTAATCACTTTGTATGATTGTATCTTATGAAACTATCAAGATAGATGACGTCGAGTTCAATGCATCTGACTTTCGTCTTGAGATCTTTCTTCGAGTATTCACACCCTCAACCACAAGGATGGCATTTCAATTAATCTGCAAATGGATTGGTTCGAAGAGATTCAGGTTTCGATAGTTATATACAAGTATACAACTGAAATATCATATCTGCATGCAAGTATGCAACTAACAAATGAAACAAGGCTTAGAAATAGCCGAAATGTAATGAACAAAATAAAAGCAAAAAAATTCCAAATACAAAGGAAAATCGACATTGCTTCATGTCAATGGTATTCACCCCCGCAAACACAACAATGGCATTTCAATCAATCTGGAAATGGACTAGTTTAAAGAGATTCAGCTTCGATAATTAGATACGACTAACATATGATATCTACATGCAATTACGCAACCAACAAGGCTTTAAAATAGCCCCAGTGGTATAATAGTTGCACCCTAATTAGATTTAGAAATTCCATTGTTTAGATAGTATTTGTTCAGTAACCTAAAGAAAAAGACGTACAATATTTCGACTATTCAAAAGTTAAGAACTCGTATGAAATTTCCACACTCTCGAGGAAGATCTGTTAAATCAAACAAGTCTTTCACCAGAGTGGTGAAAACTAATACTATTCCAAGAACGTATAGTCAATGTACATTCTGGTATATTAACTTAACACAGTTTTATTTTTTATTCGATGTGGGATACAAAGTTGGGTTTCATCAAATAATAATAAGGCATGTAGATTTACTATGAACTCATGCATTTGTACATTGTTTCTAATCAATACGATGCAATGTATGTGCTCATTACAGTCAGTTTATCTCTAAGCTTCTATTTTAATTGGATTCAAAGATCCTCCATGACGTACTTCATCAATCATATATTCACAATTTCACATAAAAGTTTCATTGTTCATTTATGATTTATATTCATTTAAGTTACTACCATCAATATATTATTGTTTGTTAGATCATTTACAAATCTAAGAGCAATTTGTAAGCTATAAAATGTAACACTCAATGGTGACATGGACAGTAATCAGAATATATCAAGATACAATGCATACAAGTTTGTTCTAAACTTCTAAGATAAAGATAAATCTTCCTATGTCATACTCTTGCTAATCTTGAAAAAGTGATGTATATACATGACCGAGTATTTCATCCACCGACCAACCAATATGTTCCTTTTTGAAAAGCTAGCAGCTATCCAACCGCACAGGCCCGATGTTTTCTGTAACGGTCATATTTGTTTGTACATATATATGTTATTGATGACATTGTAGTGCAAGATATGTTGTTGAAAATATATCTTAGAAAAGATACAAATGAAGTGACATATATGAATCTAAGTTTTTATTGTAGATAACATGCACATAAGCTTAACAAACAAGAGACAAAGATAGATTAATGTAATTATAAGACCATAATTATCTAGTTACTATGTGTTTTTGTTATAGTGTTACGTTAATGTTTGAGAAAATGAGATTGACTTTTTGTTTAAAGCTATTGGCCAAGGGAGGGAGGGTGGTTTTGTAGAGAATGTGTTTTACATCCCACATTGTCTTGATAAACCAAATGGCATGGGGGAAATCAGTTATAAATTGGAACTCCAAGCTTATAAAGGATAATGTTTTTATTAGCTTCTCTGACCAAGCCCTTGTATGGTTTATTGAGGGATTACAATTACAAGTTTAAAATTTTAATAATAGCTTTTTTCATTTTTCTGTTGCTTTTTTAATCAACTAAGTAACATCAAAGATGTAGGAGCTGTTCTTAAGATTTTAAAGATCTTGTATCTAATAATAGTTAAAGAATATAAAGTCTAAAAGCTTTTTAGAAGCTACAAGCTCTTTTTAATGAAGTATTAAAATATAAGAATGAGTGGTTAACACAGGGAGACAATAAGCATCGTTTTCTGTTTTATACTTTAAGAATCTATCCATCGCCTACAATCTTGCGTTTTGCTTTGAACTTAAACGCGTTGGAATCTTGCAATATTTGTTTACGATGTTGTAATCATTTAGGTTTATTGGTTAGGGCATGCCTGCAACTAAGAAAAGTTTCAAAAAGTTTCATGATACGTTCAATGGGCAATCTGAAGACTAAATACGGTACTCGAGGATATACGTGATTTTAATTTTTTTTAATCATTCGTAAAACCTTTCATTGTATGCTTGTTATTGTTTACATTTTATTATTTTAATATGTATTCATTATAATCTATGTTAGTAGTGATCATTTTATAAGTCGTTTATAACTTTGTATGATTGTAGCTATGAAGTTACTAAGATAGATGACATCGAGTTTGAATGCATCTTACTTTCGTTTTGAGATCTTTCTTTGAGTATTCAGCCCATGCAAACACAACAATGGCATTTCAATCAATTTGGAAATGGACTAATTCGAAGAGATTCAGTTTCGATAGTTATATACAATTGACATATCATATCTACATACAAGTATGCAACTAACAAGGCTTTGAATAATATTTCAATTGTATAATAGTTACACCCTAATTACATATAGAAATTCCAGTGTTTTAGATAGTATTTGTTCAGGTGCAAGCTTAATATATTAGTGACTAGTTACAAACGAGTGGGGAAACCTGCGCGATGCAGCGGGATTACTTTTGTAGACGTGAATTTTACAAAGGACTTAGTTTGCATGATAACTAAACTTGAGGGACTATTTTTGCCATTTTGGTAAACATAACAATTAATGGTGAGGGACCATTTTTGCCATTTTGGTAAACTTAGCAATTAATGGGGAGGAAGTTACTGTAGCAGCAACTTTCCTCCCTATGTTTAGTATATATATAGAATATCTAACAATCTAGTTCCCTAAAGCAAAAATGTACAATATTTTAACTACTTGATAAGAAAAGTTTTTAAATTTTATTTCGACTACTCTTGATAAGAAAAGTTAATAAATTAGATTAAAAAGTTAAGAAATCGTATAAATTTTACGCAACCATTTGAACAGTTTGTTATATAGAACAAATCATTCACATGATTGGTGAAAACTGATACTAATCCAAAGACATATTGGCTAAGTACATTCTTGAATATTAAGTTAGCATGTTTTCTTTTAGAGTTAATTACATAAATCGTCCTTGTGGTTTGGTCAAAATTACGGATCTTGTCCTTATACTTGTTTTTTCAGTGCGTTTCGTCCCTGTGGTTTACAAAGCTTACGGATTTTGTCCCTGATCCGACCCAGTCTGTTAAGTGTTTTGCGTTGTTAGTCCTTCGTTAGTGCAGTCCGTTAAGTGTTTTGAGTTGTTAGTCCTTCGTTAATTAATTTTGCACCGTCAGTCCTTATTTTTTAAAATATAGTTTTCCCCAATTAGTCCCTCCGTTAATAATAGTTTTCACCCGTTTTTGTCAGTTTTTATCCGTTTTCATTCGTTTTTTTATCCGTTTCCCCCCGTTTTTTTACGTTTTCCTTTCGTTTTCTTTCGTTTTTTTTTATAGTTTTTGTCCATTTTTCTTACGTTTTTTATCGGTTTTCATCCGTTTTTGTCTGTTTTCTTTCTTAAATTTTTGTCCGTTTTTCTTATGTTTTGTCTGTTTTCTTACGTTTTGTCCGTTGTTTTTACGTTTTGCCCGTTTTTCGTACGTTTTTATCGGTTTTTCTTACGTTTTTGTCCGTTTCAAAAAAAAAAAAATTGAATAAAAAAAATATTTTTCAAATATATATATATTTTTTCTATAAATATTTTTTTTTAAATATGTCCGTTTTTTTCAATATTTTTCGGAAATTTTTTAAGATTTAAAAAAAATATATATTTGAAAAAAAATATTTTTCGAAAATTTTTTTTTCAATGTCCGTTTTTTTTTTTTTAAATATTTGAAAAAAAATATTTTTCGGAAATTTTTTTTCAATATGTCTGTTTTTTTTAAAAAAATATTTGAAAAAAAATATTTTTGTTCAAATTTTTTTTTGAAATTTTGTATTCAACTTTTTTTTAAATTTGATATATTTTTTTTCAAAATCTAAAAAAAACAGACAAAAACGTAAAAAAAAGGGCGAAAACGGAAAAAACGGACAAAAACTTAAAAAAACCGGCGAAAACGAATAAAAATGTAAAAAAACGGTCGAAAACGGATAAAAAACAGAAAAAATGGACAAAAGCGTAAAAAACAGACGAAATCATATAAAAACAGACGAAAATGGATAAAAACGTAAAAAACGGACGAAAAACGAAAAAAACGAGGGGAAAACGGATAAAAACAAACGAAAACGGATAAAAACGGACAAAAATGTAAAAAATCGGGCGATAACTATTATTAACGGAGGGACTAATTGGGGAAAACTATATTTTAAAAAATAAGAACTAACGATGCAAAATTTATTAACGAAGGACTAACAGAGCAAAACACTTAACGGACTGCACTAACGAAAGACTAACAGCGCAAAACACTTAACGGACTGGGTCAGATCAGGGATAAAATCCGTAAGATTTGTAAACCACAAGGACGAAACGCACTGAAAAAAAAGTATAGGGACAAGATCCGTAATTTTGACCAAACCACAAGGACGATTTATGTAATTAACTCTTTCTTTTATTATTCGATGCGGGACACAATGTTGGGTTTCATCAAATAATAACAAGGTATCTAGTGCATTTGTACAATATTTCTAATGAATACCATGCAATGTATGTGCTCATTACAGTCGGTTTAGTTCTAAGTTTTCTATGATAACTGGATTCAAAGATCCTCCATGAAGTACTTCATCAATCATCACTCGCAACACACCACTATATTCACATAAACATTTCATTGCCATATGCGGCTATTTACTATTCTAACTTTTTATGTTTGTTCATTTATGATTAACATTCATTTAAGTTACTATCACCGGTATATTATTGTTTGATAGATCATTTACAAATCTGAGAGCAATTTGCAAACTATAAAATGTGACAATGGTGACATGGACAAAAATACCAAGATACAATGCATACAAGTTTCTTCTATAGATAAATGATATTTCTTCTTATGCTATATTCTTACTAATCTTCTCACGTACACGATCATGATATATATAAAAAGTATTGTATATACATGACCGAGTATTTCATCAACCCACCAGCCGATATATTACTTTTGAAGTGGTAGTGTCCAAGTGATGATCGATGAAGTGGTAGGCAGGGGCGGGTCTACATAGGGCATAGGGTATGCACGTGCATACCCTATGAATACATGAGTTAGTGTAAACGAAACAATGTTTTTGGTTATATTTGGTCATTTGACAGTGAGTGCATACCCTTGTGAAAGTAATGAAATTCGTTGTGCGTACCCTTTTTATCCTTAACAAAAGCAAACGAAGAAAAAGATTTTTTTGTGAAGTTTCAGTAAGCTTTAGAAGAAAAAATGGTGGTCTGACGATAATAGTTGAGGTTTGGCTATTTGAGAGAGCGAAAAAAAATATAGGAGGTGTAGGTGACTAGGTGAGTGGATACATGTTGGAATTATATAACATGACTAATCATAAATATAAACAATAAACATCAAAGTATTCAAGCCGAAGTGTATAGGATTTATTAATGAACAATTAATTAACATAAAAGAATATGCGTACCTTTTCTTGATTCTAGCCGAACAAGAATCAAATCCCCAAACTAGCAATTAGGATGAACCCTAATTAGGGTTTATAGGATTATAAAAATTACCCCTTACCGTTTTGTAATTCAATCCAAGATAATAACAAAAGTATGTTATTACTATGTTCTTGTACACACGTACTAATACCAAGTAAAAGATTATGCTAGTAATAATAACACAAAACGATTTTTCTTGACACTCAAATAAATTCGATCATAATGAAGGAGAAAACAATACTGCATGTTATTGGTATTGATCATGCGTACATACTACATGCATGTATGATACATGCATGATATATCATGGTACCATGCAAAATCATTATTCCATATGGAACAATATATCCAATCGTACATCAGTAATAATTGTGAAGTTTTGTTTGCTTTCTGTGTGAGTCCCACGACAAAAGACCAGAGCCAAAGACAAGGAGCAAAGGTTTATTTATATAATAGCTAAACTTTTCCTCCAAGGTATTGCCTCCCATCTCCTTTAGTTATCAAAGTTGACAACCAACCCCTTTTTAAAACTTTCGGTCACAAAAAATAAGACGAGGGTTTCAAACTTTGACACTCTAATCCTTCTTTTATATTTAAACGATCATTAGTCAATTGTCCTATAATTACTAACGGTCGTCAGACGTTTTGTGTATATAATAATTAAATATAACATTTTATAAATAATTATTAATCATTTACTCTTCATACGCAAAATGTGCAATCCCATAGTCTCGAGTTCGATCCTAACTCACGTCTATTAATTTATTGTCCATAAAACCAACAGCTCCCACTTGGACATATCTTAATAGAGTGATCACATTCGGTTAGCGTCTAGCAACACTTCGATGCCTCTAGTACAACTCGAGCAACGCTCCTGGAAAACCTTTTAATGATTTCTCATTATTATTATCCTTTTGTTTCTAATACCATGTTAAATAAAGATATGGAATTAAGTCATTCTTTATCCAACTATTCTGTTTCTCGTTATAAGTGATTAAGCTAGATTACCAAATCTTCTGAACATATTCAGGGGAGATCTTTGGGCGTGGCCACGCAAACATCTTGTCAACCCTACGAGGGGCCCAGCAGTATTAAACTCCAAAATAAATTTGAAGGAACAAATTCTATCTTGACTACGGACGATTTAGTTGGGATAAGTCCTATATTCAATTCATTGAATATCATCTGAAATTGGTATGCATTCTCATCAATATACTTTCATGTATATTCTACCATATCTCTCAGATTTGTCTTAGTTTAATGATACCCCCATATCATTAATTGACAACGGACGATTTAGAATAAATTTATTCACGGATTAAACATGCAAATATAGGATACAATATATTATAAAATCAAACATACCAAGTATTTGATTTATTATAAAAATTGTATAACATCCCTTATCCAAATACCAAATAGATCAATGCATGAAAATTCCAGTTGATGAATTATGCCTCAAGTAATGACAATCATACTTGTAAACAAGGCATAAATCAACCAACTTGATCTATCGTAATTTTGAGAATACTTATTTCAAGAATTCAATTAGTGAAGTCATTGTATGTGTGCATTCAACAATCCACATAATAATTCATAAAGTGTGTGACATCCTCTATCACCAACTTATGACAATTTAAACTTTCAAACATTTTAAAGTTTAAAGTATTCTTATTCTTTTAATGTATAATGCAACTGCGCTCTTAGTAGCACAACTAGTTCACATGGCCATTAACAAGGATGAAATCCTACCATGACTAGTATTGAGTGTCATCTCAATTAAACCAGCATCATTGTATACAAACAACAATGTGCTCATTAAAACTCCGTAAACTTTAATATCCTTATGTAATGTTTGATGCTTTCCTAACTTTCAAGTTTAAAGCTGATGACAATTTTCACAACATTTGACATATTGTTCATCCATAGAATCTAGGAGCAATTCCAGGTTTTGAGAATGTAATTCTATTAGAATATTCATTACACAAGTAATCTAATAACTTTTAATTAGATATCAATGTTGTCAAATCATTTATCATTCAAGAATGATACAACAATTTGAATACACAACATGATGTATATGATGAATCTACAGGTCAACCTTAGAATTCATTCACGTTCTATCTTGTCAAAAGATATTTATCAATTTCCCAAATGATATATCATGTTTATTAGAATCATTTATTTTACTACACATGTTTATTAACAATAAACATATATTTCAAGGTTATATATTTTAATTCTTAAATCTTACAAGTGAAGTTTCATTCCAATCTAAGACTTAACATTTAGCTTATAAGGAATGTTACTTACTATATGTTATACAACATATAAGATTTAAGAAACTTAACATAATACTCCCACTAGCTTTCAGGAATACATAAAATTTATCTTACTTTAATTATAAATCGAAAATGAGATTTAATAATTAAACATAAGAATAATTTCATAGATGCATGCATTTATCCATTCATGAATTATTTGCACTTCGTACACTTTCAAAGATTATTTGAATTCAAAAAACCTTTCAATTACTTACCTTCCTCGCTCAAGTAATTTCTCACGAAAGAGTTTTGATATTCCATTGTCATATTTCATATTCATGAAAACAAGTATGACAATTATCATCTTTATATATTTAATGTGTCTTAGGAAAGAATGTTTAATCACAATTAATTGCTTAAATATGATTAATAATCTTGTCATAAAACATGCATTAAATATGTGTACAATATTGTCCATATGTGTTGGGAATTAAGGTAAACTACTGATTCTGCCGAAGCATCTGCCGAAGAGATTCTGCCGAAGAAGAATGGATTCTGCCGAAGTTATACTTCAGCAGAAGTGTTAAAGCAGATATTGTGTTGCTGCTGAAAGTGGGAACCACGTAGGAGAGATAAGCTCAGTATAGAGTAAAAGTCAGCGCCGTATTAAAGATAGGTTGGCGCCGTTTCATGTAGAGCTTACTCAGAATAAACACGATGATTAACAAAACAATATGATTAGTTGCATGCTTGTCTAGATGCATGCTTAGTCTATGTTAGTATTAGGAGCGTAAATTGTCAACGCTCATTAGGGTTTCTTGCCTATATAAGAAACCATGATAGTTTGTAATATAGAAGTTTTTCTCAAGTCTTTCATGTCTTGTAAACTATCCGAAACATAGAGTTTCTATAATCAAAGATCCATAGAGGATCAAAAGAGTTCTTAGTTATTATAACTTGTATTTATTTTCCGCTACAATACCAAGTTGTAGAGATCTTCTATTAGTTTGCTTGTGATTACATAGGCAACACTAACGATCTCCGAGTGCTTAAGATCTATCAAGGTCTTTGTGTTCAACAAGTGGTATCAGAGCCTCGGGAAAGTCTCTACGATACTAAGAACCATTCTCACCCCCATACAATCAAACATTCATTCACCATGCCTGGATCCGATAATGAAACTGAAGTCACCAACACAAACAACACCAACACCACTTCCATGCAACAGCTTAGTCTCTCAAACAGTAATGGTAAATTTCCTTATTTAAAAAGGGAAGAGTATGAACTTTGGACCATGAAAATGGAAAACTGGATTTCCAATATTGATTGGAATCTGTGGGAGATAGTAAAGAAATGAAACAGTTTAAAGAAAATGATTCCTGACAGAGATGGGAAATTTATTATGGCTCCACCAAAAACTGCTGAAGAGGTGCTGGCTATGCAGAGAGAGCATAAAGTAAAAACTATTCTGCTTCAAGCCATCATATGGATGATGCAAAGGACATATGGATGGCTCTCAAGGCAAGGTTCGGTGGAAATGAAGAATCAAAGAGAATGAGGAAGTCCATGCTAAGACAACAATTTCAGGACTTCAATATCTCTGAAGAAGAAGGTATCCACAAGGGATACGATAGGTTCCATAGGATCTTGAGTCAGCTAAACCAGCTGAATGCAAAACCTGATAATGAAGACTGCAACTCAAAGTTCCTTCGATCGTTACCTCCATCATGGTTACATGTAAGTATTGCCCTCAAGGCTAAAGGAGGGTTGGATATGCTTACCTTTGATGAGCTGTATAACAGACTCAGAACCCTTGAACCTGATGTCAGAACTCCCTACCGTACATCTTCTTCTGGCCATGCAGCTTTTGTTGGGACATCTCACTCCAACATGATGGTGCAAGCTCCTAGTTCCAACTATTTTCCATCATCTCCGAGCTCCAACTACTTTCCATCATCATCTTGTGCTCCCACTCCACCACATAACCCTCGTCCCACTCCACCATGTTCTCAAACTAGGTCTAGTAGTGTGATGGAGGATGTTCTTCATTCTTTTGTTGCTGATTATGATACTCAGCAGTATCTGGCATATGAAGACTTTGATCAGTTGGACCCACTTGAAATGGAGGAAATGAAGTTGAAAATGCAGGTGGCATTGCTGTCAGTGGACATCAAAAGGTTTGAAGAGAAGGCTGGAAGGAAGTTTGTTTTCAAGGGAAAGGAACCAGCACGCTTTGACAGGAGGAAAGTCAAGTGTTTCACTTGTCATCAGATGGGGCATTTCTCAAGAGAATGCAAGGATAGAAAGAGTGGAGATGGAGCTAACTACCTTTCATATCAGCAGAAACAGCAGGAAACTGGAGCTTCAGCAGCTCTCCTCACCATGGACGAACAGGTCAACTGGACTGCCCATGAACCTGTGAATGAGGAAGCTCATGACACTGATAAGCTTGGATTGTTGGCAAGGTGTACTTCGGATGAAAGGCATGATCAGTTTGCCTTGATGGGACTATCTCAGGTACACAACTGTATATTTTGTTGTAGTCTAAGATACAATGAACTTAAAGAAGAATATGATGCTATGAAACCTAAGTTTGATGAATGCTATATTGAAAATGAGGCCCATAAACTAGCATTAAAAACAGTAGAAAGACAAAAAGTGTGGTTTCAAAAGAATCAAATAGCTTATGAAGAAAAGATAAAAGTGTTACAGTTTGATCTAGAAGTTGCAAATAATTACTTAAAACTGTCTGAGAAAGCAAAGGATGAAGCTGTGTCTGAGAACCTAGAGCTTAAAGAAAAACTAGCTGAGGAAATAGCTAGGCATAAACAATGGTTAATTTCAGGTGATAATCTGGCCAAGGAACTCTATAACAGTCAAACAGTAACCTCTGGCTTAGGATTAGGTTTTCAAAAGTATGTAGGAGCAGAAGCTAAGTATGATGGTCGTAAATCCACACCAGCTAAGTTAGCTAATTTTGTAAAAGAAGGTGAAATGCATGCTGTCCCTGGTCCTATTAGAGGCGAATTCATGCCCATAGACCTATCCATCACTGTTGACTTTGATGGATCACATCATCTATATGGCAGAAAGTCAAAAGACTTGCCAGACCCTGATACCTCATCTAATGATTTTGTCTCTTGCTCTGACAGTGACAATTCATCGGATCAAGGGTCTACTTCCTATGAAAGCTGTGATTCAAATGAGAAGTCTAACCTTCCCAAGCCTGAGCCAACACCAAAGCCTGCACCCCAGTCTACTTATGAGCCTTCTAGGGAAGCTGCTGAGGAATCAACTTCCAAGACAGTTTCTCCTGAAGACTTATGTTTTACATCTTTGAATAATCAGTCTGTTAAAAATAATTCCTTGAATGTAACTGTTTTAAGTACTCCTGCATGTAATCAAACATCTCCCTATTTGAATAAATCTTCCAAGAAGAAGACATGTTTTGTATGTGGAAGTAAATTTCATTTGATTAAGGATTGTGATTTTTATGAACAAAGATTGGGTGCATGTGCTACTCACCAGAAACACAAATCTAACTGGACCAATGTTGCTAATATTCCACCTTATGTCCCACAAGCAGCTAATACTGACTCTCATTGGAGAAGTTCAGTTACCAGACCTTATGTCCAACCAACTAGCACATACTTTAAACATGGTTATTGGCCTACATATGTTGACTCTATGTATGCTGGGATGGGATATGGGGGCACTGCTGTGAAGCCCTCAGCAGGTTGTTCTTGGACTAACAAGGGACCCAATTACCAATGGAGGACCAAGAACAATGGTGGATCCTCTAAGTCTTCATGCCCTAAACCTGTGATCCACAAGGCAGGTTCAAGTCAGTAATGACTTGAACCTCCATCGAATTCTAACCGTTTGTATATATTTTGTTGTTGTTTGTAGGATCATCCCCTTAAGCATAAGAATATTGGTATTGTTGATAGTGGTTGTTCCAGAAGCATGTTTGGGAACAGGGATATGATGCACAATTTTGTTCCTATAGAAGGAGGAGGCAATGTGACTTTTGGAGGCAGTGATGGGAGTATTACAGGGAAAGGCACCATAAAGACACCTCATTTGGATTTTGAAAATGTGTACTTTGTTAAGGAACTTCAGCATTTCAACTTGTTCTCTGTTTCACAAATCTGTGACACTAAGAACAAAGTTCTCTTCACTGAGAATGAATGTCTTGTGCTGTCTAAAGACTTCAAACTCCCAGAAGAAACTTCAATTCTACTGAAAGTTCCTCGAACTCACAACTTATACACATTCAACCTTAATGAAGTTCAACCAGGTGGTGACCTCACTTGTTTGGTGGCTAAAGCATCTCTAGATGAGTCCACGAAATGGCATAGGAGGATGGCTCATGTGAATTTCAAGACCATTAACAAACTCTCTAAAATGGGTCTTGTTGAAGGTCTTCCCACCAAAGTATTCACAAATGATCATAATTGTGTCGCTTGCAACAAAGGAAAACAACACAGAGCTTCTTACAAAGCTATCAATGCTATGAGCATCATTACTGAACCTCTTCAGTTGCTTCACATGGATCTATTTGGTCCAACTCAAGTCAGAAGCATTGATCATAAGTACTTCTGTTTGGTGATCACTGATGGCTATAGCAGATTTTGTTGGGTTTTCTTTCTCAGAACCAAAGATGAAACATCTCAAGTGCTGACTGAATTCATCACTCTTGTTGAAAATCAGTTGAACAAAAAGGTTAAGGGAATTCGGTGTGATAATGGGACAGAGTTAAAAAATGCTGTTCTTATAGAACTCTGTGGGTCAAAAGGTATAAAAAGGGACTATAGTAATCCAAGAACCCCGCAACAAAATGGGGTGGCTGAAAGAAAGAATAGGACCTTGATAGAAGCTGCAAGATCAATGCTTGCAGACTCTAAACTCCCCACTATGTTCTGGACTGAAGCTGTTGGCACAGCGTGCTATGTGCTAAACAGGGTCTCCATTACAACACCACAACTCAAAACACCTTATGAACTTCTCTTTGGGAAGGTTCCTGTCATTCACTACCTAAAACCTTTTGGTTGTCAAGTGACCATTCTGAACACCAGTGATCCGTTGGGAAAGTTTGATGAAAAGGCTGATGATGGTTATATTGTGGGTTATTCAGCTCATAGTAAGGCATACAGGGTGTACAACTTACAGGCCAAGAAGATAGAGGAGACGTTGAACCTGAGATTTTTGGAAGATAAGCCCAATGTTCAAGGACAGGGTCATACTTGGTCCTTTGATCTTGACTACTTAACTGATCATCTGGGTTACCACAGACATTTGGCTAACCAAAATGCAGGTCCTCAAGAGTCTCCAACTAACAATGCAGGTCCCTTAGATGATGACTCTGAAAATGAGTTTGAAGATGATGAGCAACCCATACTTGTGCCTTCTTTCTCCCCTAACAATATTGCAGGTACCACCTCCAAGGATGTTGCTGATACGAGTGATGAAGATGACTCTCATTATGCTGAGGACCTTGCTAGGATTCAGACTCAAGAATTTGCAGCTAAGCTTGAAGCTGAGAAACTGAATGGAGAGGTTGCTAATGAAGGAGTCGGTGGAAACCATGTTTCTGCTGAAGTTGATTCTGTCACACCTACCCTCCACACATCCACTGAAGGCTATGCTGTTTCCTCTCATGTTCCTTCTCAAGTGTCTTCAGACTTTGGTGAACCCTATACACGCTTTCCAAAACCTTCAGATCTTGGAAATCATCAACCCAAAGCTGGCATCTTCACCTCACCCTCTTATGATGCATCTTCACCTCACCCTCTTATGATGCAGAATTTGAACCAACCATCACTAATCTTGATTCATCCATTGAAGTCAACCCCTCTACTACTCAGAGGATCAACATAGCTCATCCTCAATCCAACATTATAGGTGATCTTCTGGCACCCGTTAGAACTAGAAGGGCTATCACCAGTCCTCAGTTTGGACAGATTGCTTTTCTCTCTTATGTCTCCAACCAGCAAAGAGACAATCACACAGACTTCAAGCATTGTCTGTTTGCTTGTTTTCTTTCTCAAGTAGAACCAACCAGTGTTTCTCAAGCTCTTAATGATTCAAGCTGGCTTGAAGCAATGCAAGAAGAGATGCAACAATTTCACAATCAATAGGTTTGGATCTTGGTTCCACTTCCTGATGGCAAATATGCCATTGGGACAAAGTGGGTTTTGAAGAATAAGAGAGATGCTCAGGGTGTTGTGATCAAAAACAAAGTGAGATTAGTGGCTCAAGGTTTCAGACAAGAGGAAGGGATTGATTATGATGAAGTGTTTGCACCTGTTGCCAGAGTTGAAGCAATTCGCATTTTCTTGGCATATGCTTCATACATGGGTTTCATGGTGTATCATATGGATGTCAAGGGTGCTTTTCTGTATGGTGAGATTGAAGAAGAGGTTTATGTCACTCAACCCAAGGGATTTGAAGACCCTGATCACCCAAATCATGTTTACAAGGTTGTCAAAGCTCTTTATGGCTTACATCAGGCACTAAGAGCTTGGTATGCTCGGCTTTCATCATTCCTGCTGAAGCATGGCTATAGGAGAGGTGCTATTGATAAAACTCTGTTCCTCAAGAAGAATTACTCAGACATCATTCTGGTGCAAGTTTATGTGGACGACATTATTTTTGGTTCCACAAACGAAGCTTGGTGCAGGGAATTTGAGGAACTGATGAAGGGTGAATTTCAAATGAGTGCTATGGGAGAACTTACTTTCTTTTTGGGTCTCCAGGTTCAGCAGAAACAGGATGGCATTTTCATCAGTCAAGATAAATATGTGAGGGACATTTTGAAGAAGTTTGGTATGGAAGGTGTTAGGACTGCCACAACACCTTATGAAGCTCCAAAGGCTAAAGCAAATAATGAACCAGATCTACCTGTGAATGTTCATCTGTATAGGTCCATGATTGGTTCATTGATGTATCTGACAGCTTCAAGACCTGATATTACATTTGCTGTGAGTGTTTGTTCTCGACATCAAGTCACTCCACTTGCTTCCCATCTCAATGCTGTCAAGAAGATCTTTAAGTACCTCAAAGGCCAACCTCTTTTAGGCCTTTGGTACCCAAAAGAATCTCCTTTCAAGTTGGAAGCATATAGTGACAGTGATTATGCTGGTGCAAATCTGGATAGAAGATCCACAACTGGGGGCTGCCAATTTCTTGGCAAGAGGTTGATTTCTTGGCAATGCAATAAACAAACCATTGTGGCTACCTCCACTACTGAAGCAGAGTACGTTGCTGCTGCGAATTGCTGTGGACAGGTCCTTTGGATTCAGAACCAATTGCTGGACTATGGGTACAACTTTATGAACACTACAATTCATATAGATAATCAAAGTACCATCTGCATAGTCAAAAATCCAGTTTTTCATGGCAGACTTATTAACAAAAGCGTTTGATGGACCAAGGTTTCAACACCTCGTGGTCAATATTGGAATGTTAAACCCTTGACTGCATAGTTTGAGGGGAGGCATAGGCCTCAGGGGAGGCATATGCCTCAGGGGAGGATTTGTGCAAACTCTGCATACTTTTGTATATTAGTTTGTATTCTAACACTAACTTCTAATATCTCTCTAGTTTGTTTGTTTTTGTGTATGTTTTTGTGTCTGTTTTGCAGTTGTCTGTACTGCATTTTGTCTGTTCCTTATCTGGATTACAGTTGTCCATCCCATGATCAAGTGCAAATTCATCAAGTGTGACTCAATGGTACATGGTCAAGATAGCTAAAAGTTTGTTGCTTGTTTCTTCTGATATCAAGTAATGAAGCATACAATTTGATTCCACTGAAGATAATACTGAAGAAAAGAAATTGAAGTCAAATTGTTCATTCATTCATTCAAGAAACAGTTTACAGCTTACAGCTTACATAAAGTCAACCTACTACTATGCATCTTTAAGATACGAGCTGTACACTTAAGCTAAGCCTACTCTAGTGTATATCCTTCATTCCGTAATCTAAGTGAATGTTGGATATGCATTTGATGCTGGCTTTGCTTTCGTAGGTCTTGCGTAACCACCCATTCCGTTTAACTGGCTGGTTGGATATGCATGACCAACTCGATGAAGATGCTAAGGACCAAAATGGGAGGATGGATTGATGCAACCGATTGATGATGACGATGACCCCACAGGATGACGGAGAAAAATAACGTGTCCTGTGTGCTTCATCTATTCATTTCAACCAAAATGCAATCGATCCACCCTCCTTAAGCCCTTCTACTATACGATGTGTGTTCATGCACCAAAAGATGGCGCAGTGAGACCAAGAACCACCTCTCTATCTTTGGGGAGTGGCGGATTCCTGGCACGAGGTCTTTGTGGAGACCAAGGTGCTGGAGGTTGGGAGTAAGATGTTCCCTCCTTATAGGAGTCATCAGAATCATCAGCAGATTCACTTGGATTCACTACACTGTCATCTTCTGAAGAAGGGAGAAAGGGCGATTTATTTGGTCGTGGATAGGGTTGAGGAAAGTAATGTAGCCATGGGTTTGATTCACCACTTGATGATGATGAAGAGGATGATGAAGATGAGGAAGTGAGATCTATGATCTCAGGTTTGGTAGTCATGGTGCAATTTTGTTGATTGGGGTTATTTGGCTTCTAGGGTTTGTGGTAAATATTTGGGGATCTTGGTGAAGAAATGAGTTACATTGGGATCATTTTATAGACGGGTTCGAGGTTCAATAAGTTTAATGCAAGTGGGTGGCACAGTAATTCTAGAAACTTACCGAAGATATTCTTATCTTTGATGCATTCTGCTGAAGCTATAACTTCAGCAGATTGATCATGTGTTGCTGCTGAAGTGTTATTTTGGGTTGGGTCAAAGATGCAATACACGTCAGCAAAGGTCAACCAAACGGTCCATTTTTCTTTGACTATAATTTGGGCAAAAACACTCCATCCACCATCACTCACTTCAGAACAAACAAATTCCCTCTCATTCCACTTTCACAAACACTCACCATTTCAAGAATCATAACCCTAAACACTCATATCCCTCATGGCTCTTGAATTTAAACATGATCACAACAAAGTTGCATTTTTGGGAAATGGCAAAGGATATGAATTGTACGAACCAATGGTGGAATTCCTGAAAAGGTCCAAGATTCGGTATGCTCTAACTCATTCTCCAAATGAGATATATGAATCTCTGATTACTCAATTTTGGGAAACTGCTGAGAAAAGGAGCGAGACAGAGATTAGGGCTATGATTGATGAAACAGAGTACATTGTGACCGAGGACCTAATCAGAAGGAAGCTTCACCTGGAAGATGCTGAAGGAGTATTTCACTCCAATCAGGAAGATGTGCTTAATGGGCTGAGAGCTATTGGGTATTGAGGAACAAGAACAGATATGTGGCTAAAGAAGGAACTCTGTCCAAAATGGAGGTTCCTGGTTCACACACTGCTTCAATGCATGAGCAACAAGACCGGAGGATGGGATCAGTTCTCTACACAACTGGGATATGGTATTGTGTGTCTTTCCCAAGGGGTAACTTTCAATTTTTCTAAGTATATTTTTGAAAACTTGGTTGAAAATATTCAAAAGACAAAGGGAAAATTTTTAATGTACCCCAGGTTTCTACAAATAATTCTAGACACCTCTACCCAGGCCCAATCTTTCTATCCCATAGGTACTTTAACTGCTAAATTGTTTGCCACAATGAAAACCCATTTTCAGGGGGAACATCATCCCTTGCTAGCAGCCATGTTGCCCCAAGGTAATGAGGCTGCTGATGAGGAGAATGTGGCTCATAATCCTCCTTCTTCACCTGTTGCTACTGATGGTAATCCATTAGTTAACTTGGATGAGGGCCCCTCATCAATTGTTGAAGCAACTCATGTTGCTCCAGACCAACCACCTTGTCCCAGTCCTCCACCCACACTAGCTACTCATGATGAGTCAGATCTACATAGACCACCCACACCAAGTCCTGTTAGGGATCCTCTCAATGAAGATCTTCCTCACATTGAGCATGACCATGTTTCTACTGAAAGGTCCAATGAGGCTCCCCTTACCACAGAGCATTCTGCTGGTGGAGCTGAGGACCCCATTACACTCTCATCTGTGTATGCTCTTATCAACAGGTATGCTGCAGAGGTTAATAATCTGAAAAAGGAACTTGCAGAGACCAAATCGTCTCTTGGGGGTAAGATTGAAGAACTGCAGAATCAAGTCAAAGAATTAGAGAACAAACTCAAAGGGGGCTCCAAAAGGAAACTTGTGGTTTCCTCTGATGAAGAACAAGAAGTTCCTCATTTTGAGTCTCTGGACATGTTGGCTGATGTTTCTCTCAATGATCCTTTATCATTAGCTGCCACTTCCTCAAAGAAGAAGGAACCTGTTCTCTACTCAAGAAGAAAGAGATCTTGTTTACATAAGGTTTCTTCTGAAGCTTCTAAGGAACCTAGTACTGATAAGTCTACATCTGCTGATGTGCGAATGGAGGATGTTTCTTCTGATCATGATGACCTGGGTATTGCAACTGAGGTCCCTGTTGTTGACTTAACTGAAGATGAGTGTGTTAAGCAGCCTGATGATAAAGGGAAAAATGTCATCACTGAAGATGAGCTTGGTCCTGACCTGGTGAGTGAGGAGGAAAGACTAGGTCAAGCAAGTAGATTGGCAGAATTTAAGAAGTCAAAGGAAAGTGTAGCATTGGCTAAACAACTTGAAACAGAGGAATTCTCATCTTTAACTCCTGAGAGAAGAAAAGAACTAGATGCACTGAGGGTTCAGATGCCTGCTGAACACTGGGATATTCTAACTCAGCAAGTCATTTCAAGACCTTCTCTAGCTCAAAGTATACTAGGTGGAGATTTTCTCAGTGACAATTATGTTGAGCGAATGATGGCTCAGGGAAGACAAAGGAAGCAAGAAGCAATCGCACAAAAGAGGGCCCTCAAAGCTCAGAAGGCCAAAGACAAACCTCCTTCTAAAGCTGAAATAAGAAGGGTGGTGAAAAACCAATGCTCAATGTACAACTCTGGCTTAACAATGAAACAAGTCAAGGCTTTTCCTGATCATGTCCTGTATCGCAAATATAACCAAATCATGAAGGAAAGATCATCATCTTCAACACCTTCTACCAACTTAAAAAGGAATTCAGAGAATGAAGCTGCTCCAGAAGCCAAAAGACTCAAGGCTGATGATGCTCCAACCAAGGAATCTTCTCCAGTCATTCCTGCTGAAGCAACTTCTGAAGTTGCTTCCTCTACTGCCAAGGGTCAATCTGCTGAACCATCTTCCATTTCTCCTGAAGCACCTGAAGCATCAGCTCCCACTCCATCAGTGGTATCTGTTGACACTCTGGAAGATTCTAAAGTTAAGGAAGCTGATCTCTCAGAAACTAAAACAGAAAGGGCGATAAAGATAATCCAAAGGATGAATGCACTTCGTGCTCCAACCAAGTCTCCATCTACCAATTCAAGCCCTACTACAAATGCACAAGATGAAAATGCTCCCTCTAGGGATATCTATCAGCCTGGGAGGAGGCAGAAGAGAATGGCCAAAAGATCTCCTTTGGATCTTGAAGCTGATGACTCAACTTTCATTATAGAAGGGTCTGCTGCTGATTTTCCTGATGGAAATTCAGATGAGATGATAGCTTGGAAATTAAAGGATGATGAGATGAATGTTCTTCATCGAAGGGACTCCACTTCAATGGAATTCACCTTTCTAAAGGAAATTCTACACTTGATTGACAGGGCAGACTTAATTTCTCTGTTCACTCAAGTTACCACCCATTATTGCAACAAGGAACCACAAGGTTCTGGGATGTTCCTACCAGGAGATCTTCAAGTCCTGTTAAACTCCCACATTCCCAATAGCAAAGCATCTTCCATATGGGAAAACTCACATCGATGGAAGCTTACATCCTGGAGATTCTATCCTCTCCCTCGTGTGCATGTGCTTGAGACTAAGGGTGGAATCACTGTATGCATGTTGTCTGAAAGAAAGTATCCTTTGCCTAAAAGACTTATGGAAAAGATGCTGAGTCAGAAATTGGAAATTCCTCCAGATCCTGTGGGAAATGAAAGACAATCTGCTTTAGCACTGGTGGGATTGATCAAAACTCAACTTCAACAACTGCAATAGGCCTCTTCTTCTTCCATATCAGGACACTTGGTACTCTCTGCACTACCTTGTTTTGTTCATTTTAGTTTGCATTATTTATGTTATTTGTCTATTTTTTTGTCTAAGTTTTTTTTTAGAAGTAAAAGACTTTCATAAAAAGAAAACTCACAAAAACATCATTTTAAAAATAGTGATAGCGTTTATTTAATAAAAATTAGGTTTTTAATTTTCCTTTTCAACTTATTATTAAGCTTTTTCAGTTTTATAAATTTTTCTTAGTTAAAAAAAAAAAAAAAAAAAAAAAAAAAAAAAAAAAAAAAAAACACTAACTTTTATGCAGGTTTGTTTGTTATCCAATTCTGATGGTCTTTAACTCACCGGATGTACCTTGTGTATGTCGAAGAGTTGGCTAGTCCAAAGGGTACAGCTTTGGTAAAGACACCACAAATCTGTTGATAGCTGTAATGGTTTGCTTAAAATCATAGGGTCTGCAACCACCCATGCTTAATTGCTGAGGGTTATATGGTCATCAATTCACCATGGTTTATTCCTCTTTGGAATCCAAGAATTGGCTAGCCCGCATGTATATGGCATGTGGTAAAGGCAACTGAATCCATATTTGGTTCTCAATTCACCAATTCTAAGAATTGACTAGTCCTGAGCAAACGGCTACAGGTAAAGACAAGACAAATCCGTTTCTATGGTTGCTGGTTTGCCAATAAATCAGATGGTTATCAATGTATCATAGTTTTCGAACTCAAACATGTGGCTACTCCAGTAGTAATGGCTATTGGTAAAGAGACATCAAATCCATTAATTTCAATGATTCACCTCTCACAGGAGTTAACACACCTGGAAGTGATGAGAATAGTATTGAACTTATATGTTTTGATGTACATGATGTCATATGTTGCTGCAAAGATCTGGTGTTTCTCAGTTCAGTCATCATACAAATGTTCTTCTTCTGAATCCTTGTTGCTGATCCTCACGATACTGGCCACTCATAGCTCAACAGCATTATGGTGCAATCATCAAGGAAACTGGTACAATCCTCAACAGCATTATCGATCTATCAAGGAAACTGGAACTTAACCTAGTCAAATTCCAGTTTAGGGGAGGATTGTTGGGAATTAAGGTAAACTACTGATTCTGCCGAAGCATCTGCCGAAGAGATTCTGCCGAAGAAGAATGGATTCTGCCGAAGTTATACTTCAGCAGAAGTGTTAAAGCAGATATTGTGTTGCTGCTGAAAGTGGGAACCACGTAGGAGAGATAAGCTCAGTATAGAGTAAAAGTCAGCGCCGTATTAAAGATAGGTTGGCGCCGTTTCATGTAGAGCTTACTCAGAATAAACACGATTATTAACAAAACAATATGATTAGTTGCATGCTTGTCTAGATGCATGCTTAGTCTATGTTAGTATTAGGAGCGTAAATTGTCAACGCTCATTAGGGTTTCTTGCCTATATAAGAAACCATGATAGTTTGTAATATAGAAGTTTTTCTCAAGTCTTTCATGTCTTGTAAACTATCCGAAACATAGAGTTTCTATAATCAAAGATCCATAGAGGATCAAAAGAGTTCTTAGTTATTATAACTTGTATTTATTTTCCGCTACAATACCAAGTTGTAGAGATCTTCTATTAGTTTGCTTGTGATTACATAGGCAACACTAACGATCTCCGAGTGCTTAAGATCTATCAAGGTCTTTGTGTTCAACAATATGATTTCTACATAGAAATTCAAACCACTAGGGTTTTTCATCTCTTTGAAGAAACTTATTTCCATTATCTAGTCTAACTATTAAGATAAACCAAATTTCCAAAATTGATTATCTTTATGGATAGCATCTTTAACATTCATAGTATGAGTTATTTACCCAATTCAATATTTGGTAATCTATCATAATGATTATCAGGTTTACTATAATCCTGTAACTCATATTTCTCAGCATATAAGTCAAATATCTGAGATATCCTTGCAGATTTATGAATGAAAATTCCATCATCATGAGGTCCATCAATTGCATGTCTAACCTCATCATGATATTTACTAGTGTGTTTTAGAAGATTATGTATCTTGTAATTTTATCTTTCAAGATAAAAAAAACTCCCACTTGCCTTTTGTAATATATAGACTATTTATATATACTTTAGCAATTTAGAGCAAAACTACATTGTTCTCTTTTTGGGAAATTACAAATACACATTGATAATTCCTGACTTAAGTTTGTTAACAACCTATTCATAAGTAGTTTAACAAATTCAGAATCTTCAATTTTAAAACTTAATGTGATTCATCACATTCCATAATGAAATGGTGTTTTAACAATCTTCTAGGTTGGAGTCATATTGAGTATATTCAATCCATACTCAATTTTCTAACCTTATTACTTTTTAAGAAAGAAGTTATGGTTATCATGAATCAAACAAATCAAATAGAGTTTGATTCTCCTAACTGAACATACCATCAACTTGTAGTATTCATTAGAATTTAATATTGTAAGACAATCTAACAATATATAAGATAAACATATATATATATATATATATATATATTTTGGCTTACCTATTTTCCAACTAAGTCAACTTAATGGTATAATAGACTTTCCAAGCCAATTACATGCTTTATAACACAAGTACCTTTTAACCAAGTCACTTCATATCCATGTTTCAACAAGAAACATAAACTGTTATAATCCCATTATACGTTATAAATCATTGATCAACTCAATGACTTCTTGTATATGTCTTAATTAAAAAACATAACAAGTTAACGTCTTACTTTATTATAAGTCTTAAAAGACTTTATGTTTATGTCTTTACAATGAATCATAAACATGTTTAACTAAAGTAATTATGAACACAACTCTTGGTTTCAATAGTAATTTCAAGTTAATTTATTTTACTTCATAATAATGTAGGACTACATTATTTTTCATTTATGTCATTCCAAAATACATAAATAAACAAATTGAAGTAGGATTAGATTACTTCATTTAATTTTATGTCATTCTAATAATACACAAATATTTAATTTGAAGTAGTCTTATATATCATTTTGACACATGTTCTAAATACTTGTCTAATTTAGAAACTGCAAATATGTCCATGCAAGGTCTGACTTCACATAGAGATTTACTTTGTTGTTGCAATCTCGCCAAGTTCTCACATGATGTAAATTGCAACACCAAGTGTTTCTTGAATTAGATATGTTCAAGTTATATTAGAACGTTAGTCTCTTACTTTGCAGTCAAGAGAATCCTTTAAATCATATACCTATATGTTGTACCTTGCACACAATATAGACTTCTCCCACTTGTGCATGGAACAACATCATGTAGCAGATAAACAACACGACATATGTTTGTTTATATGACCTATATGATTGTGTCATTGATATTAGCATAACTAGTAGATGTAGAACCACTTCATTGTCTAATAAGGAAACGTACATGACTATCCTTGAAAACATAAGTGTCTACAAGTGGAAAGTAATTATCATAAGACATTCTAGAGATAATCTGGGTTACTACCAAGATGACAAAGCTTGTAACTCCCACTGAATAAGAGATCATTACATTAATTCCTTATTCAGTAATAAGAACAACATACTCCCACTGGATTTTACAACATTGTAAGTGTTTCATTAACCAGTAAAAGAAAATAGTGTTTGTTGAACACAAAGACCTTGATAGATCTTAAGCACTCGGAGATCGTTAGTGTTGCCTATGTAATCACAAGAAAACTAATAGAAGATCTCTACAACTTGGTATTGTAGCGGAAAATAAATACAAGTTATAATAACTAAGAACTCTTTTGATCCTCTATGGATCTTTGATTATAGAAACTCTATGTTTCGGATAGTTTACAAGACATGAAAGACTTGAGAAAAACTTCTATATTACAAACTATCATGGTTTCTTATATAGGCAAGAAACCCTAATAAGCGTTGACAATTTACGCTCCTAATACTAACATAGACTAAGCATGCATCTAGACAAGCATGCAACTAATCATATTGTTTTGTTAATCATCGTGTTTATTCTGAGTAAGCTCTACATGAAACGGCGCCAACCTATCTTTAATACGGCGCTGACTTTTACTCTATACTGAGCTTATCTCTCCTACGTGGTTCCCACTTTCAGCAGCAACACAATATCTGCTTTAACACTTCTGCTGAAGTATAACTTCGGCAGAATCCATTCTTCTTCGGCAGAATCTCTTCGGCAGATGCTTCGGCAGAATCAGTAGTTTACCTTAATTCCCAACAGTGTTCTATTTACTTTCCTACACCTTTGAGAAAGTCCATACATAACAATTAATTATGTACTAAAAGAGTGTATTCTACTATGTAGATGATGAACTATCCATCAATGCTATTAACTTGAAAAATTGGGCATGCAATTTCTTTCTTAATAGTTCTACTATTCCAACAATTGTAAGTAGTACTTTTAAATGGTCAAAGCACAACAACTAGATAAAATATGCTAGTTTGTCTTTTACCAATTATACAGTAATTAGTCTAGTTTCTAATTTAATAACTCAGAAATATGCAATTTTCTTAACTATTAAAATTTGCTTACGAGTTATGTATTTAGAATTTAGACAATTCTAATTGTCCTATCATACCTTTCTTCATTCATGAAAAGGAATAGGGTTGAATCTTACTCTTTTTTATGAAAAGAGGACTAGGTTTATTCTTTTAGCAAAGTTGACTCTACCAAAAACCCTTACAGGTGTAGATCAATTTACCAATACAGGAATAACCTACGTTTACGATTTAATGCTGCATTAATACATTTAAAGAATTAGCAAAATTCAATTTTAGTATTTTCGATAATTAAACTTTTCAAGAAAATAAAATACCCAAGGTAATATTCATATAACCATAGAATTTTCTAGAAAACTAGGATCCAAATTATCGTAGTTCCATTACATCAGTTGATCTGCTAGTAACGAAAGCACATAATAAGGTAATCTGTCGAACATTAATTGGCAAACAATTTCCAACTCCTAGATCATTATGGGATTTATATTTTCCAACGCTATTGCAAATATAAACATGTTTCATCCCATCTTATGCCTTGAGTCCAGGTCTCACTTCCTACTCAACTTAAGTGTCTAACTTAAAGAACTGCAAATATGTCCATGTAAGGTCTGACTTTACATAGAGATTTACCTGTCCATCACAATCTCGCCAAGTACTGTCATGACGTAAATTGCAACTTCAAGTGTTCCTTTTAATTAGATGGCATATTCTTAATTAGAAAGGGTACTAGTTTTGATTTTATGTGGTCAAATCAAATATGTACAAAGATGTCATGCATTCATCTTGTAGCATAATTTTAATAAAAAACTTTTTATTACCAATTCATAAAGATCAAATTATCAAAGTCTTGACTGAGGTATTGGGTTCACCAATCAAGGAATTTAGCGTTAATTATCATCCATTATACCGTACTTTTGCATAAGTGTAAACACTTAGTGTTTCGGATAATTACCACAGAAGTTGCGCATGGAATTAAAACTAATTCGCCCTTAAGATGAGTTTGCACATTTTATGGCTTACTAAGTAGCTCCATTCGAACTTACAGAGGGCAGAGGACCAGGTAAGCGCAAAAGCATAACCTTAGACATCCATTCAGTGTGACTGTGCGCACTTCTTAAATAACCCCTTTATAGTTCATTCAAATGGGTGAGCCGTTCAGTCATTGTACCAAAGTCACCAATCAATTAAACTATTGAAAACTTAACTCTTCCAAACAAATCAAATTTCGCCATTGTTTAGTCCGTATTATTTTTCTATTCACAATTACCTTTTGCTTAAAACTGTCTAACATAATAAACAAACAAGTAATAAATAAAAAATAAACTACTAAAAAAAACAATGCACACATAATAAACAATTTATACGTGTAAACAAGTAGCCACATGCAACTTATTCGATAAAACCCTATTAATAATCAATATCTAGGTTAAATTAATGTATATATTAATTTAGGGTTTTCACTCCAACATTAGAAAGTGAGCCACATACATCGATGAATCGATTGCGTAAACCCTTAATTAAATTATACCAAATTGCACATAATTGATTCATTAATATATATAATTGGAGTCTTCCCCAATTCAAGATTTATCGCAAAAAAATATGTCATAACAATTAAACATTATCAAAGTAACTTATCCATGACAAACATGCATATATTGTCATGGATATATCATAACAATTATACAAATAGTCACAAGATCGCATATAAAAATTCCATGACACATAACAAATTATTCATGAATTAATCACGTAATCAATATTAATTCTAGGTTTTAATAAGGTTAGCAAACAATTTTCAAAACCCTAAAAAATTTTAATGTGTCGAATACAAAAAAATATGGGGAACGCCCAAAAAAAAATTATAATCGACCCAAAAAAAATATAAACATAAACCTAGATAAATATCAAACAACATACAAATATTTGTTTTTATTACGCGTTTATGTAATTAATTACTCATTAAAAACCAATGACTCGTGATGCCACTGTTGGAATTATATAACATGACTAATCATAAATATAAACAATAAACATCAAAGTATTCAAGCGGAAGCGTATAGGATTTATTAATGAACAATTAATTAACATAAAAGAATATGCGTACCTTTTCTTGATTCTAGCCGAACAAGAATCAAATCCCCAAACTAGCAATTAGGATGAACCCTAATTAGGGTTTATAGGATTATAAAAATTACCCCTTACCGTTTTGTAATTCAATCCAAGATAATAACAAAAGTATGTTATCACTATGTTCTTGTACACACGTACTAATACCAAGTAAAAGATTATGCTAGTAATAATAACACAAAACGATTTTTCTTGACACTCAAATAAATTCGATCATAATGAAGGAGAAAACAATACTGCATGTAATTGGTATTGATCATGCGTACATACTACATGCATGTATGATACATGCATGATATATCATAGTACCATGCAAAATCATTATTCCATATGGAACAATATATCCAATCGTACATCAGTAATAATTGTGAAGTTTTGTTTGCTTTCTGTGTGAGTCCCACGACAAAAGACCAGAGCCAAAGACAAGGAGCAAAGGTTTATTTATATAATAGCCAAACTTTTCCTCCAAGGTATTGCCTCCCATCTCCTTTAGTTATCAAAGTTGACAACCAACCCCTTTTTAAAACTTTCGGTCACAAAAAATAAGACGAGGGTTTCAAACTTTGACACTCTAATCCTTCTTTTATATTTAAACGATCATTAGTCAATTGTCCTATAATTACTAACGGTCGTCAGACGTTTTGTGTATATAATAATTAAATATAACATTTTATAAATAATTATTAATCATTTACTCTTCATACGCAAAGTGTGCAATCCCATAGTCTCGAGTTCTATCCTAACTCACGTCTATTAATTTATTGTCCATAAAACCAACAATACAAAGAAAGCACTGAGCAGTAAATTGTACGAAGTAATAAATCGCAGAGTTATACCTACAATTTTTGAAAACGTGTCGTTTATAACTTTACTTTGTAGAGGTGGATAGATTAGATGAAACCAATAGTCCTCATTCCTAAACTGTATTTATATACTTTCGCAAATGAGTTTTTGACTTCTTGTTGGTTATCTATACTACATATAATAGAAAAACGATCAAAGGTGAAAAAGTTGAAAATTTGAATTATTGAATTTGGTCAAATGAGAAAGAAATGCATAATGTAATTAATAATCTTATTAAAACACTCCATTACTTAGAAGTACAATAATTTATTCGCATTTTAAAACCAATCTATACTACATATCTATACTACATATAATAGAAAAATGGTCAAACTTTAAAAATTGAAATGTTACAAGTCAAAAGTGAGAGAAATATATGAGTAATTAATAATCTTATTAAAAAACCTCATTAATTAAAAGTACAATAATTTAAAAACAACCAATTAAAACACCAATTACTAAAAAGTATATTAAAATTTTCACAATGTACAATTTAAATAAGCCACAACATAATACAACAAACTAATTAATGTTATTTTTAAAACGCCATAAAATGAAAAGTACAAGTTATTATACACATTATACAAATTAATAAAACACACAAAGCTTTATACAAGTTAACAAGTTGATGGTACATATAGTTTTGAAAGTCGGACCGGACCAACGGGTTCTACTGGGAACCGGTGTCGCCACCGGTTCGGCTAACCAATAAAAGCCATCCGAAAAATAACCAGAGATGACTTGTTGAATCCGATACAAACTGGTGAATCAGGTCTCATCGAGATATATTTCTTCGGTTAATCGTCACAGGGTACCCGTCGTCGCAACGCGCGGGTACCCTGCTATATTATATATATAAAGGAAAAACCAAAAAGTAAAAAGCGAAAAATTGAAACTAAAAAATGAAGTGTTGAAAACATATATTTCAAAATGAAACTATTAATACATATCGAAAACCAGGTTGACCCGGGACGTTTCAAACCCGGTTTAATTTGACCCGTTTTTTACCCAACATGTCGGGTTGACTCGGTTTAAATCGACCAATTTTTCGACCGTAACAGTTCAACCGGTTGAACCACCAGGTTCGAACTGGGTTTCAAAACATTATGTTTAATCCCCAAATCTTCAAACTTTTATTATTTTTCATTTAATAACCCATAAACCTTTTTTTTAACACAAAATGATCTGTCATTATAAAATCGCATTGCTGTGCACAGGTACTCGTTTATATTTTGAACGTACGCGAAAGACTTACGACAATATCGCATATTGTTAATTGACTGACGTTAGAAATCGTTGCCGCTAAGCGCGGGTACTCGTCAAGTATTACAAATGATTGCTACTTTGTTTGAGTGTTTCCTTTTTAAGTTATACGTGTTTCATATAGTCGTATAAATGTGGTCGTGTTTTAATGTTTTGAGAGATTGTTTCCTTGTAGTTTGTTTAATATATCTGTATATGTATCTTATGCTTTCATAATATTTTATTAATGTAATTTTACCTGTTAAAAATGGTTTTCAGGCTTTATAACTGGTTAATGTAGTTAGCACATTACACTTTTTAAGTATAATGACCCAAACTAATAATAAAACCCGGCGGAAATAACCCGGAACCCACGACCCGATTATTTTGACCCGAGAAATCCTAATTTTATTTTTGAACCTTTCATAAATTGTGCATACCCATGAAGGATTTCTAGATCCGCCACTGGTAGTAGGGTCCAAGTACTTCATCGATCATCACTTGCAACACACCAATGTATTTCATCCTACCACTATATTCACATAAACGTTTCGTCTACCAATTCAACCCCACAACCTCATAGTAAAAGCTTGGACCCTACCACTTCACCATCTGGACCACGACCTTGAACCACTGTTCTGAATCATGACCTCGACATTTCACGTCGTGTCCTGAACTACCTTGAACCACCCATATGAACCACAACCCCACCATCTCACGTTCTGACCTTGAACCACTTGCCTTGAACCAGCTAAAAAGAAAGAACAATTTTCCAGAAAATCGACAACCTTCATTTTGCAACATTTAGAGACCGACCATCTAAACCATGACCTACCATTTGAACCTCATACCAACAAGGCAACAACCATTTGATTATTTTCACACACACAAGCCGTTTAAAATAAGGAATTGGTGACTCTAACAATGAATGGGAGAAGAGTTGAACTATCCACCAAAAACGTTTTCCATTTTCCAACGTAAATCTGACAAACTCTTCCTATTACAAGGCTAACTTAGTACACAATTCGTGAACTTCCAAACATATTTACAATACAAAAAATTAGCTAAATATAAATGACTCACATAACCGAAATGTTTATCATGAATGTGTTCATAACAAACCATATATAACTAATTGATTAATCAGCAACAGGATATTGTACTTAAGATGAAAAATTCAAGGTCCTATGCAAGTAGATTTTGGTATATTAAGTTAACAAATCGGACATAAAGTTGGGTTTCATAAAATAATAATAAGGTATCTATGCATTTGTACAACATTTATAATCAATACCATGCAATGTATGTGCTCATTACAATGCTTTGTTTCTAAGTCTTCTATGATAATTGGATTCAAAGATCCTTCATGAAGTACTTCATCAATCTTCACTCGCAACGCACCACTATATTCACATATAATTCGAAGAAGTCTTCTATGATAATTTAACTCACTGTTTTCATGAAAACTAGCTCGATATCTAATCTAACGAACCTTAAATATGTAGCCCAACGTTATTCGCAATCCAAATTATCATATCATTTTTTATATAACCAGCCCACAAAACACATTTATATTTATATACTTCCTCCGTCTCATATTAAATTTCCAGTTTGAATTTTTTAAAGCTTTCTTTTTTAAACTTTGATCATAAATATTTTTAGTTGTGTTATATAATATTTGATGCAAAATATATGAATAGATTGAGTTTTAAATGTATTTCCACTACGTATTATTCTTATCTAATACTATATAACACAAGCAAAAATATTTAAGGTCAAAGTTGTAAAAGAAAAGATTTGAAAAGTCAAACCTAAACATTTAATATGGGATGGAGGAAGTAATAGAATTCGGCTAAAAGATTATAAACACATAATTATGTTGGCTAACCAAAAACCTACTAACCTAATTAATAAGCCCAACCCATAAGCTAACTCTAAACCTAATACATATGCACATAGCCCAACTTAATAAACCTAAGCCATTATTCTCTTTTTAGCCACCAAAACCACATACTATTTGTTTCATTTTTTTCTCTTGGTACAGACGAAACACAAGCAATAATGACCACTTAGATATTATCTCAATCGAAGCTAAAACAAGAAAAATCACAACCCTTTTGAATATTGTGGGCGGAGTTGGCTGGAAGATGACAGCGTGGCCGGGCTGAAGCTATTGTTGCCGATGACGATGGTGAAGCAAAGAGGTCGGTAGCAGAGAGTGGATGTAGGAGATGGAAAGAGTAAAAGGCAATCAGATAACCCATGAACCAAAATATCTAACTAGCTCTTACCACATCTAACCAAGAAGAGAAAAACAAACAAGTCCGACATCTGACTGTGTCTGACTGGTAAGACGTCAGAGGCGGTCAGACTTTTTTTCATAAAAACATACACTGCCTTAGCTTATTTGCCAATTGCCAAATAGTTAAAGCAATACATGACAACACACAATACCAATTTCATACAAACTCATTAGATTTAAAATTGAAAGAAACAAAGTAAAAGGAAAAAATATCGAATACAAAGGAAAATTGATATTGCTTCTTCATGTCAATGGTATTTCCTCATTAGATGGCATATCAGTGTATGATACTCTAATTATGAACAAAATTCAGTAACATGATTGTTGCCAAATCAAAATAACAACATATATATGCCAAAAAATAATTATCTTGACTTTCAAGATATTTTGTGCATAATGTTTACAAACAAATATGAGATTCATCATATAACAGACAACTCTCACATATCATATCTACATGCAAGTATGCAACTAACAAGTCTTTGAAATAGCCCAATTGTATAATAGTTACTACTAGTAATATTTATCAATCTAGTTACCTAAAGATTAAGACAGTAAAATAATTCGATTACTTGATAAGAAAAGTTTACTGTTAAAAAATCAAGAACTAGTATAGAATTTGCACTATCTAAAGAAGAACTTGTCGGCTCTGACAAGTTGTTCCCTAGATTCGTGAAAACTTGATACTAATAGGAATACACGAAATGCAAGTACAATCTGTTATATCAAGTTAACATAGTTTCCTTTTCTATCCAATGTGGGAGACAAAGATCAAATAATAATAAAATATCTATATTTACTCTGAACTCATGCAATTATACAATATTTCTATATCTTATATGATAATTGGATTCAAAGATCCTCCATGAAGTACTTCATCAATCATCACTATGTTCACATAAAAGTTGCATTGCCATATGCGGCTATTTACTATTCTAACTTTCTATGTTTGTTCATTTATGATTTACATTCATTTAAGTTACTACCATCAAAATATTATTATTTGATAGATCATTTACAATCTAAGAGCAATTTGTAAACCGTAAAATGTGACACTCAATGGTGTCAGGGACAAAATACCAAGATACAATGAATACAAATTTGTTCTAAACTTCTAAGATACAAATGACATTTCTTCATATGTTATATTCTTACTAACTCTCACGTATATGATTCTAATATATATAAAGTGGTGTATATATATAACCGAGTATTTCATCCACCCACCAACCGATATATTACTTTTTGAAAAGCTAGCAGCTATCCAACCGCACAGGCCCGATGTTTTCTGTAACGGTCGGATTTGTTTGTCCAAGGTTATATGATAGGGAAACTTCTTATTATGAATATTTTCACAACAATAGGAAACAAGATATATAGATATGTTATTGGTGACAGGGTAGTGCAAGATATGTTGCTAAAAGGATATTTTAGAAAAGATACAAATGAAACCACATTTATGAATCTAAGTTTTATTGTAGATAACGTGCACATAAACTTAACAAACAAGAGACACGATAGATTACTGTAATTATAAGACCATTATTATCTAGTTACTATGTGTTTGCGTTTAGTGTCATGTTTATGTCTGAGAAAACGAGATTGACTTTTTGTTTAAAGCTATTGGCCAAGGGGGAGGGTAGTTTTGTTGAGAATATCTTTTGCATCCCACATTGTCTTGATAAACCAAATGGCATGAGGAAACCAGTTATAAATTGGACTCCAAGCTTTGAAAGGATCATGTTTTTATTAGCTTCTCTAACAAGCCTTTGTATGGTTTATCGAGGGATTACAATTACAAGTTTAAAATTCTAATAATAGCTTTTTTCTCTTATGTTGCTGATTTAATCAACTAAGTAACATCAAAGATTAGGAGATGTTCATAAGATTTTAAAGATCTTGTATCTAATCTATACTACTATATAAAGAGTTTAGGACTTTCTAAATAAAGAAGTCTTAAAAAATAAAGACCAAAAACATTACCATAAAAGGAAATTTCAATAACTTGTTGCATACACACATATAAAAGTAACATCTAAAAAATTAATTGTCTTAAATTCATAAACTTGTAACATCTATAAAATTAATTGTCTTTGATCATCATCTATAAATCTAACACATCAAACAACTTACTCAAAAAACATAAAAAAACACATTTTGATATCCGCACCTCACTACCCTCCACACCTCAGCTTCTACAAAAATCGCATTTCGGTTCCGTTTTGGTTTTAGCCAAAACCCGACTCAAACCGAACCATGCACACCTCTACATAAAGGCATTATCACGAAAAACATGTAATCGAAATATATTGTTCACAAAAAAAAAATAGTTACAGGGTACCCGCCGCCGCAACGCGCGGGTACCCTTCTAGTATTAGTTAAAGAATAGAAAGTCTAAAAGTATTTTAGAAGCTACAAGCCGTTTTTAATGAAGCATTAAACTATAAGAATGAGTGGTTAACACAGAGAGACAATAACTATCTTGGGTTTTGCTTTGAACTTGCACTATTTGTTTACGATGTTGTAATCATTTAGGTTTATTGGTTTGGGCATGCCTGCAATTAAGAAAAGGTTCATGATACGTTCACTGGCCAATCTGAAGAATAATTACGGTATTTGAGGATATACGTGGTTTTAATTTTTTTAATCATTCGAAAAAACTTTCATTGTACGCTTGTTATTGTTTAAATTTTATTATTTTGACATGTATTCATTATAATCTATGTTATTAGTGATCATTTTATAAGTCGTTTTTAACTTTGTATGATTGTATGTTATAATGAAGTTACTAAGATAGATGACATCGAGTTTGAATGCATTTGACTTTTGTTTTGAGATCTTTCTTCGAGTATTTTCCCCCGCAACCACAACGATGGCATTTCAATCAATCTGGAAATGGACTAGTTCGAATAGACTGATCAGTTTCGATAGTTATAGACAACATATCATATCTACATGCAAGTATGCAACTAACAAGGCTTTGAAATAGTGTTGGGAATTACGTGAAACTGCTGAATCTGCTGAAGTTGTTACTAACGGATTCTGCTGAAACAGAGTGGATTCTGCTGAAGTGATGGTTCTGCTGAAGTAGTGTAGCAGACTATGTGATTCTGCTGACAGTGTGAATCCATGTAGGATTTGCATGCGCTGTATTATTTCTATGCTAACCCATCTTTATTCTTGAACTGCCCGAGGTTAGCATGGGTATTATTGTACTGCTCAATATTGTTTAGTGTTTACCCATAATATGTATGGGTTGAAACAAATGTTTAGATGCATGCTTGCATGCTTAGTCGACTTTCTAGAAATAGTGTAGAGTTCCTTGTCTATAAAAGGAACGTTATTGTTTTGTATTTGATAAGCCTTCAAGTGTAAGAAACACTGAGTTTCAGTTAATATAGATCCATAGAGGATCAAAGTGTTCTTAGTTATTATTGCATGTATTTATATTTCGCTAAAGAATACATGTTATAGAGATTTTCTTTTAGTGTACTTGTGATTACATAAGTATAACTAACGATCCACGAGTGCTCATAAGATCGATCAAGGTCTTTGTTTCTAACAAGTGGTATCAGAGCCTCGGGAGAGTCTCTTCGATACTAAGAACCATTATTACCTTACCCCCATACAACCAAAACTACATTCACCATGCCTGGAACTGATGATGAAGCCGAAGTCAACAATAACAACAACACCACCTCCATGCAACAACTCAGTCTCTCCAACAGTAATGCTAAGTTTCCCTATCTTAAGAAGGAAGAGTATGATCTCTGGACAATGAAGATGCAGAACTGGATCTCCAACATTGATTGGAACCTTTGGGAGATCGTGAAGAATGGAAACAGTTTGAAGAGAGTTGTCCCTGACCCTGATGGTAATCTTACCATTGCTCCTCCCAAATCTGCTGAAGAGATACTGGTTGTGCAAAGAGAGCACAAGGTGAGAACCATCCTCCTTCAAGCTATACCTGAAGATCATTTGGGAGATTTTCACTACATGGTGGATGCAAAGGACATCTGGATGGCGCTCAAAGCAAGATTCGGTGGCAATGAGGAGTCCAGAAGAATGAGGAAGTCCATGCTGAAACAACAATTTCAAGAGTTTCAAATCTCAGAACAGGAAGGCATTCACAAGGGATATGACAGGTTCCACAAGATTTTGAGTCAGTTGAATCAGCTGAAAGCAAAACCAGATAATGAAGACTGTAATTCAAAGTTCTTACGATCTTTACCTTCATCATGGTTGCATGTAAGCATTGCCCTCAAGGCAAAAGGTGGGTTGGACATGCTCACTTTTGATGAACTGTACAACAGACTTAAATCTCTTGAACCTGATGTTAGAAGTCCCTTTCGTTCATCCACTCCTAGTCACACAGCCTTTGTTGGGGCCTCTTCCTCCAATATGATGTTACATGCTCCAAGTTCAACTTACTTACCAACATCATCTTCTTACACTCCCACTCCATCAAACTCTCAAGCTAAAGCTAGCAGTGTGTTGGAAGATGTTCTTCACTCATTTGTTGCTGACTATGACTCTCAGCAGCATCTTGTCTATGAAGACTTTGAACAGTTGGACCCGTTTGACATGGAGGAGATGAAGTTGAAGTGGCAGGTGGCCATGCTTTCAGTGGACATCAAAAGGTTTGAACAGAAGTCTGGAAGGAAGTTTGGCTTTCAGGGAAGAGATCCAGCTCGCTTTGACAGAAGAAAAGTCAAGTGTTTCACTTGTCACCAGATGGGTCACTTCTCAAGGGAATGCAAGGATAGGAAGGTTGGAGATGGAGCTAGGTATACTTCCTATCAGCAGAATCAAAAGGAAGCTGGAACTTCAGCAGCTCTTGTCACCATGGATGATCAAGTCAACTGGGCAGTGCATGAACCAGTGAATGAGGAAGCTACTAATGCTGAGAATGTTGGATTGGTGGCTGGATGTACTTCAGAGGATAGACATGATCAAGTTGCCTTGATGGGCCTCTCTCAGGATCATCCCCTTAAGCATAAGAATATTGGCATTGTTGATAGTGGTTGCTCAAGAAGCATGTCACGGAACAGAGATATGATGCATAATTTCATACCCATAGAAGGAGGAGGCAATGTGACCTTTGGTGGAAGTGATGGTCGAATCACTGGGAAAGGAACCATCAAAACACCTCATTTGGACTTTGAGAATGTGTACTATGTAAGGGAACTGCAGCACTTCAACTTGTTCTCAGTCTCACAAATTTGTGACACCAAGAACAAAGTATTTTTCTCTGAGAATGAATGTCTTGTGCTATCTAAAGACTTCAAACTCCCAGAAGATACTTCAATTCTGCTGAAAGTTCCTCGAAATCACAATCTATACACATTCAACCTCAATGAAGTTATACCAGAAGGTGACCTTACTTGTTTAGTGGCTAAAGCATCCCTGGATGAGTCTACTAAATGGCATAGGAGGATGGCCCATGTGAACTTTAAGACCATAAACAAGCTCTCTAAACTGGGTCTTGTTGAAGGTCTTCCTTCCAAAGTTCTCACCAATGATCATAATTGTGTTGCCTGCAACAAAGGAAAGCAACACAGAGCCTCATACAAAACTGTCACTGCTGTGAGCATCATTTCTGAACCTCTTCAGTTGCTGCACATGGATCTCTTTGGTCTAACTCAAGTCAGAAGCATTGATCACAAGTATTTTTGTCTGGTTATCACTGATCGATTTAGCAAATTTTGTTGGGTATTCTTTCTGCGATCTAAAGATGAAACATCTCAAGTGCTGACAGACTTCATTACCCTTGTTAAAAACCAGTTAAGCAAAAAGGTTAAGGGAATTCGGTGTGATAATGGGACAGAGTTCAAGAATGCTATTCTTATAGAACTCTGTAGGTCTAAAGGGATAAAAAGGGACTATAGCACTCCTAGAACCCCACAACAAAATGGTATTACTGAACGAAAGAATAGGACCCTTATAGAGGCTGCAAGATCAATGCTTGCAGACTCTAAATTACCCACTATGTTCTGGACTGAAGCTGTTGGCACAGCTTGCTATGTGCTAAACAGGGTCTCCATTACTAGACCTCACCTCAAAACACCATATGAACTTCTCTTTGGGAAGGTTCCTGCTATTCACTACCTCAAACCTTTTGGTTGTCAAGTAACCATTCTAAATACAAGTGATCCATTGGGCAAATTTGATGAGAAGGCTGATGATGGTTATATTGTGGGCTATTCAGCCCATAGTAAGGCGTACAGGGTGTACAATCTATCTGCTAAGAGGATAGAAGAGACTTTGAACCTGAGATTCCTAGAACACAAGCCTAGTGTTCAAGGACAGGGTCATGTGTGGTATTTTGACCTTGACTACTTAACTGATCATTTGGGTTATACTAGACATATGGCTAACCAAAGTGCAGGTTCTCAAGAGTCTCCCACTAACAATGCAGGTATCTTGGAAGCAGACTCTGATAGTGAGTTCGAAGATGATGAACAACCTATTATTGTGCCTTCTTTCTCCCCTAACCATGTTGCAGGTACCACCTCCAAAGATATTGCTGATGAGAGTGAAGATGAGTCACATTATGCTGAGGACCTTGCTAGGCTACAGACTCAAGAGTTTGCAGCTAAGCTTGAAGCTGAGAAGGTGAATGAGGAGAGTGCAAGTGAAGCCGTCAGTGGAAACCATGTTTCTGCTGAACTTGATCATGTTTCTCCCCTCATCACCAAATCTGCCGAAAGCTCAGATGTGTCTACTCCTGTTCCTTCCAAAGTGTCTACAGACTTTGGAGAATCACATACACGTTTTCCAAGGCCCTCAGATCTTGGAAATCATCAACCCAAATCTGGCATTTTCACCTCACCTTCATATGATACAACATTTTGAACCAACTGTGTCTAATCTTGAACCATCCATTGAAATCAACCCCACTACTACTAAAAGAATCAACATTACTCATCCCCAATCCAATATTATTGGTGATCTTCTAGCACCTGTTAGAAATCGAAGGGCTATAACTAGTCCTAAATTTGGACAGGTGGCTTTTCTCTCTTATGTCTCAAACCAACAAAGAGACAATCACACAGACTTCAAGCATTGTCTGTTTGCTTGTTTTCTTTCTCAAGTTAAACCAACAAGTGTTACTCAAGCTCTTGAAGACTCAAGTTGGATTGAAGCAATGCAAGAAGAGATGCAACAATTTCACAACCAGTAAGTTTGGATCTTGGTACCACTACCAGATGGCAAGTATGCCATTGGGACAAAATGGATCTTGAAGAATAAGAGAGATGCTCGGGGGGTTGTGATTAAAAACAAAGCAAGATTAGTAGCTCAAGGTTACAGGCAAGAGGAAGGAATTGATTATGATGAAGTGTTTGCACCTGTTGCTAGAGTTGAGGCCATTCGAATTTTCTTGGCCTATGCATCTTACATGGGCTTCACGGTGTATCAAATGGATGTTAAAGGTGCTTTTCTATATGGTGAAATAGAAGAGGAAGTTTATGTCACTCAACCCAAAGGATTTGAAGACCCAGATCATCCTAATCATGTTTACAAGGTGGTTAAAGCTCTCTATGGTCTACATCAGGCACCAAGAGCATGGTATGCTAGGCTTTCATCATTTCTGCTGAAGCATGGCTATAGAAGAGGTGCCATTGACAAAACACTTTTCCTGAAGAAGAACTACTCAGACATCATTCTTGTGCAAGTGTATGTGGATGACATCATTTTTGGATCCACTAAAGAAGTGTGGTGCAGGGAGTTTGAGGAGCTAATGAAGGGAGAGTTTCAGATGAGTGTTATGGGAGAGCTTACCTTCTTTTTGGGTCTACAAGTTCAGCAGAAACCTGATGGTATTTTTATTAGTCAGGACAAGTATGTGAGGGACATTTTGAAGAAATTTGGTATGGAAGGTGTCAGAACTGCCACAACACCTTATGAAGCTCCAAAGACAAAGACCAACAATGAACCAGATCTACCTGTGAATGTTCATTTATACAGGTCTATGATTGGTTCATTGATGTATCTAACAGCTTCAAGACCTGATATTACATTTGCTGTGAGTGTTTGCTCTCGACATCAAGTTACTCCACTTGCTTCCCATCTCAATGCAGTCAAGAAGATCTTTAAGTACCTCAAAGGTCAACCTCATTTAGGCCTTTGGTACCCAAAAGAGTCTCCTTTTAAGTTGGAAGCATATAGTGATAGTGATTATGCTGGAGCAAATCTGGATAGGAGATCCACAACTAGAGGTTGCCAATTCCTTGGAAAGAGACTGATTTCTTGGCAGTGCAAGAAACAAACTATTGTGGCTACCTCAACTACTGAAGCAGAGTATGTTGCTGCTGCAAATTGCTGTGGACAGGTCCTTTGGATTCAAAATCAATTGTTGGACTATGGGTATAACTTCATGAACACAACAATTTTTATTGATAATCAAAGTACCATATGCATTGTCAAAAATCCAGTTTTTCACAGTCGAACAAAACATATTGAAATCAGGCACCACTTTATAAGAGATGCATATGAAAAACATTTGATAAAAGTGGCTAAAATTCATACTGATGATAATGTGGCAGATCTGTTAACAAAAGCTTTTGATGGAACACGGTTTCAACACCTTGTGGTCCATATTGGGATGCTAAACCCTTAACTACAAAGTTTAAGGGGAGGCATAGGCCTCAGGGGAGGATTTGTGCAAACTTTGTATATTATTGTGTATAAATTTTTGTTGCTAACACGAACCTGCTAATGTTAATTTAGTTTGTTTGTTTTTGTTTGGTTTGTATGTTTCTCTGAGTTTGTTTTGCAGTATGCCCTGTTTAGTTCAAGTTCATCAAGTGTGGTTCATTGGTAAATGGTCAAGTAAGCTTGAAAGCTTTTTTCTACTGAAATCAAAGTGCTAAAGTGAGCAAATTATTCTACTGAAGACAAGTTCTGAAGTTAAAATTGTTCATTCATTCATTCAAGTTACAGCTTACAGCTTACAAATTACAATCAACTTCAAATGCAACTACAACTTCACATCTATACATGATCTACTAAACCTACTCTAGCTTATATCATCTATTCCAACAGCTGTTGGATATGCATGATTGCTCATTTCTTCCATTCCAGCTGCTGGATATGCCTTTGTGATAACTTGCATAACCACCCATTTCTTCTATCTCGATGGCTGGATATGCATAACCACTAGGACGAGGAAGTTAAGGATCAAAATAGGAAGGATGGATTGATGAAAATGATGATGATGAAGATGACCACACATGTCCTTTGTGCTTCATCTGTTGATTTCACCAAAAAGCAATCCATCCACCTTCCTTAAGCTCTTCCTCTATACGATGTGTGATGATGCACCAAAACATGGCGCATGTAGAGCAAGCACCACCTCCCTTTCGGCACGAGGCCTTTGTTGAGGTTGAGGTGCTGGAGGTTGGGAGTAAGAAGGTATCTCAGTAGTGGGTTCCTCTGAGTCATCAGAAGACTCACTTGGATCCACTACACTATCATCTTCAGAAGAAGGGAGAAATGGGGTTATCAAAGGACGAGGGTCAGGTGGACATGACCAAAACTGGAGGAAATCACTGGATGATGAGGATGATGGAGAAGAGGTTGGATTAACAACCTCTGGTGTAGTATTCATGGTTAATTTTGGTTGATTGGGTTTGTGATGAAACTAGGGTTTGTGATGGTAATTTGGGGTAAAATTATGTGAGAGAAGTATGCATTGGGATGACTATATAGACGGGTTCGAGGTTTAATGTAAATTAATGCGAGTTAGTTGGCACAGTAACTCTAGATTCTTACCGAAGATATCCTTATCTTGGGTATGGTTTCTGCTGAAGTGTATTACTTCAGCAGATTGACTATGAGTTTCTGCTGAAGGGTTACATTACCTGTGGTCAGAGTAGATATACACGTAAGCATAGTCAAACAAAAATGCCAATACTTTTGACTATTTTTGTACAAACCTCTACCAAACCATCACTCTCATTTTTCCACTTCAAAATAAACCATTCCCTCTTCTCGTGCATCCAAAACACTCACAGTTACGAGAAACATAACCCTAAAATTTCAATTCATCAAATGGCGCTTCAATTTAAGAAGGATCACAACAAAGTTGCTTTTCTGGGAAAAGCTAAGGGTGATGAGTTGTATGAACCAATGGTGGATTTCTTGAAAAGGTCCAAGATTCATTATACCTTAACACATTCTCCTAATGTGATATATGAATCGTTGGTTAAACAATTTTGGGCATCTGCTTCAAAACGAAGTGAAACAGAGATTGTTGCTGTGATTGACGAAACAGAGCATGTGGTGACAGAGGAGCTGATAAGGGGAAAGCTTCGCTTGGATGATGCTGATGGGGTTTATCACTCAAGTGCAGTGGTGATACTTACGGGGCTGAGAGCTATTGGGTATCAAGGTACAAGGACAGATATGTGGTTGAAAAAGCATTTTTGCCCCAAGTGGAGATTCTTGGTTCACACGTTGCTTCAGTGCATTAGCAACAAATCAGGAGCATGGGATCAATTCTCTTCCCAATTGGCATGTGGTATTGTGTGTCTTTCTCAAGGGTTAACTTATAATTTTTCTAAGTTTATCTTTGATAATATGGTCGAAAATATAAATAGGAAACAACATAAGTTTTTGATGTACCCTAGGTTCCTACAAATGATCTTAGACACCACTACCCAAACCCAAGCCTTTTATCCCATAGGAGCTCTATTTGCTAAACTATTTGCCTCAATGAGAACTCACTTTGAGGGGGCACATCATCCCTTGCTTGCAGCCATGTTGCCTCAAGGCAATGAGGCTGCTGATGAGGAGAATGTTGCTAATATCCCACCCTCTACAAATGTTGCTACTGATGGCAATCCATCAGTTAATATTGATGAGGGCCCCTCCATTGCTGCTGAATCAACTCATGTTGCTCCAGACCAGCCTCCACCAACACCAACACTAGCACCTTGTCCTAGTCCACCACCAACACAAGATCCTCTTGATGAGTTTGAGTCTGACCTGAATAGAATGACCACACCTAGTCCTCAAAGGGAACCTTTTGATGAAGTACCTCCTCATTTTGAGCATGACCATGTTTCCACTGAAAGGTCCAATGAAGCTCTCATTACCACAGAGCAATCTGCTGGTGGAGCTGAGGACCCTATTACTCTTACATCTGTCTATGCTCTTGTTAACAGGTATGCAGCTGAGGTGACTGGTCTCAAAAAGGAGCTTGCAGAGACCAAGTCTACTCTTGGTGATAAGATTGAGGAACTCCAGAATAAAGTCAAGGACCTAGAGGATCGACTTGAAGAGAGTAGCAAAAGGAAGTTAGTCATTTCTTCTGATGAGGAGGAAGAGGACTCTCGACTTGCTTCTCTAAACATCTTAGCTGATGTGGCTCAGGAGATAGTTGTTCCTTCTTCAGTTGATGTTGAATCATCAAAAGATAAGGCACCAATTCAGTTCACTAGGAAGAGAAGGCGATCTTATTTGAATAAGGGATCTGCTGAAGTCTCCAAGAAACCAAGTGTTGACAATACTACATCTGCTGAGGTTCAAATGGAGGACATTGCATCTGAACCTTATCATCATGCACCTGTTCAAGAACCATCATGTCCCACCCCTTCAGTAGATGATCAAGTAGTGTTTCTTGATGAAAGAAATTTTGATTCAGATCCTGCAGCTGATGTCCTTACCACTCCTGTAGAAGATCTCTCTCAAAATGTTTCTTCTGAAGTTCAAATTGATGATACTCCTCCTGTTAATGTTGTTTATGAGTCTGTCAATAAAGAGAAAGGTGTAATGATTGAAGATGAGCTTGGTCCAGATCTGGTATCTGAACAAGAAAGGCAAGGACAGAAAGCAGGTTTGCTGAATTTGCTGAGTTGAAGAAAAGTGAAGAAGTGGCTAAACAGATTGAAGATCAATCTACTTCTGATTTGCCTCCTCCTGCTAATGTTAATTTAGTTTGTTTTTTTTTGTTTGGTTTGTATGTTTCTTAGTTAAAAAAAAAAAAAAAAAAAAAAAAAAAAAAAAAAAACTTTCTCTTGCAGGTTTGTTGTATATAGTTGATGGTTATTAACTCACCAGATATACCTTGTGTATATCAAAGAGTTGGCTAGTCCAAAGGGTACAACTTTGGTAAAGACACATCAAATCTGTTGATAGCTGTAATGATTTGCTCAAAATCATAGGGTCTGCAACCACCCATGCTTAATTGCTGAGTGTTGTATGGTCATCAATTCACCATGGTCTATTCCTTTTTGGAATCCAAGAATTGGCTAGCCCACATGTATATGGCTTGTAGTAAAGGCAACTGAATACCATATTTGGTTATCAATTCACCAATTCTAAGAATTGACTAGTCCTAAGCAAACGGCTACAGGTAAAGACATATCAAATCCGTTTATATGGTTGCTGGTTTGCCAATAAATCAGATGGTTATCAGTGTACCATAGTTTTCGAACTGAAACATTTGGCTACTCCAGTAGTGATGGCTATTGGTAAAGAGACATCAAATCCATTATTTTCAATGATTCACCTCTCACAGGAGTTTACACACCTGGATGTGATGAGAATAGTATGAAACTAATATGTTTTGATGTACATGTTGTCATTTGTTGCTGCAAAGATCTGATGTTTCAAAGCTTTGTCATCTTAGAGATGTTCTTCTTCTGATTCTTTGCTGATGTTCGAATTCTGAAGTATAAGTACTCATAGGAAACTGGAACTTCACCAAGTCAATCCTCTGGTTCTGAAGTGTTAAAGACTGTTGGGGAGGATTTTGGTGGGAAATTTTGTCATTTGTTGGAACAATCCTCTAGTTCTGAAGTATTAAAACCATATGATTGAGTGGAACTGGAAAAACATTAAAGATCTATCAAGGAAACTGGAACTTAACCATGTCAAATTCCAGTTTAGGGGAGGATTGTTGGGAATTACGTGAAACTGCTGAATCTGCTGAAGTTGTTACTAACGGATTCTGCTGAAACAGAGTGGATTCTGCTGAAGTGATGGTTCTGCTGAAGTAGTGTAGCAGACTATGTGATTCTGCTGACAGTGTGAATCCATGTAGGATTTGCATGCGCTGTATTATTTCTATGCTAACCCATCTTTATTCTTGAACTGCCCGAGGTTAGCATGGGTATTATTGTACTGCTCAATATTGTTTAGTGTTTACCCATAATATGTATGAGTTGAAACAAATGTTTAGATGCATGCTTGCATGCTTAGTCGACTTTCTAGAAATAGTGTAGAGTTCCTTGTCTATAAAAGGAACGTTATTGTTTTGTAATTGATAAGCCTTCAAGTGTAAGAAACACTGAGTTTCAGTTAATATAGATCCATAGAGGATCAAAGTGTTTTTAGTTATTATTGCATGTATTTATATTTCGCTAAAGAATACATGTTATAGAGATTTTCTTTTAGTGTACTTGTGATTACATAAGTATAACTAACGATCCGCGAGTGCTCATAAGATCGATCAAGGTCTTTGTTTCTAACAAATAGCCCAATTGTATAATAGTTGCACCCTAATATTATATAGAAATTCAATTGTTTAGACTTTAGATGGTATTTGTTTAGGTGCGAGCTTTAAAAAAAAGACATACAATATTTGGACCACTTGATAAGAAAAGTTTATAAATTGTGCTCAACTATTAAAAAGTTAAGAACTGGAATAAATTTTGGGCTAATAACCTATTAAAGCATCATACTTGTCACAAATGTCAGTTCGACGTAGCGAATAAAAAAAATACCTCTTTTAGACATTCTTCAATTGAGTAATAAAGATAAAATACAAAATTGTGATGACCATTTTACCCTTGAATTTGTAAAAATTGCATCTATTGTCCAAAAGGTAAATTACATAAATGATCCCTCTATTACATAAATTGCATTCATTGCATCCGCCACCACCACCTTTCCCCTCACCGTCATTACCACCACCGCCGCCACCCTTACCCTTTTTCTCACCACCACTACCACCACCACCGCCTTTTTTCTCACCTTCGTTGCCACCATGGATTAAAATGGATTAAAAACAAGGAAATTAAAAATCAAAACTAAGAAGGATAGGGACTGATAAGGTAACTGATGTGCAGAGGTTAAGCTAAACAAAGGCTACTAGCAGACCTAAATTGGGCTATGAGAAGAGCAAATAGAATCCCTATGAAAGTAAAACATATTAGCTTATACTAAGAGCAATCTAAGGTATAAAAGTCTAAGTTAGAACATCAAAGGATGAGATAGAAATTCTGCAGAGAAAAGACTTAGTTGAACTATATCAGTGCATCATAACAGAGAGAAAGGCATGGTTTAATCTTAAAATAATCCTAATCATGAACTTCTAGAGTGCAACCAAGAGCAGAATTACTTTACCTACATACTATACTACAAGTAGTTTCAAAAGTCTAACCTATAATGAGGAGCTAAGAAGCAATAGAACTTAATTACATGGCATGAAAAACTGATATCAAATGGCAAAATAGAAACCAAACAGCTTTGAAAATAACCTTGAAATCACATTCCTGATTTGAAACACTTGAGAAATTGAATTAGAAAGCACTAATACAATCTACCAATACAGAATTACTCACCAGCAATCTTCAAAAAATCATTTAAACTTAAAATCTAAACATTACCAAACACCCCTTAAACATCAACTAATGAAACTTAGAACTGAAAACAGACTTGAACTAATTTGAAAAGGACTTAATTACATTACATTTACCTAATTAACCACATGAAATCAGTAAACAGCTTTGACTTTCAAATATTGACCCAATATGACTTATGTTGACTAAACTTGACTTATTGAAGAAAGTTGGATTGAGAACAATGGAATACAGAAATAAGCTGACACAAGCTCACATAAACTTACATGAGCTTAACATAACATAACTTAGAGCTTATGAAAACAGAATTTGATATCAAATTAAAGCTTTGAATGAGATTGAGAAAAAGTAAAATTAAATTGCATTTAATAAATTGAAATTACAAACTGAAATTGAATCTATACAGCATTAAAACAGTAAATAACAAGAAAGTAAAGCTGGTAACATTTTTCTAAAAGCATAAAAAATGGACCAATTCTTCAACGTGGAGAAGAGAGTATTTATAAGCTGAGCTGAGGCTTGGGTCTTCATCTGGGATTGCAGGTTAAATGGGGAAGAGATAAACAGTAATATTGATTGGGTAAAAGAGGCGATTGGTTTTGGGTTTTTTTATAATTGTTTGACTGAGGTTCTTGTGTTTGGTTATTGAATATTGTCAGGGACCATTTTTGTAATTTAGCCTAGGGACGATGGATGCAACTTTCGCAAACTCACATGGACCATTTATGTAATTTGGAAGGGTAAAATGGTCCTAATACTCAATTGAAGACAACAATGTCAAGTTTAATGTCTAAAAGAGGTATTTTTTTTGTTCGCTACGTCGAACTGACATTTGTGACAAGTATGATGCTTTAATAGGTTATGTTCAAACTCTTGTTAAGTCGAACAAGTCATTCAGCATAGTTGTGAAAAATGATACCAATCAAAACACGTATCACTTGAGTACATTCAAATAATAATAAGGTATCTAGATTTACCGAGCTCATGCATTGTACAATATTTATACTTGATACAATGCAATGTATGTGCTCATTGTACAATATCTAGAACGACAATTTTTTTTTTCACACCTGTGCCATCTATCTCACAATTACTTCCAGCGAGACTTGAACCCACAACATTTAGGATGGTAGGCAACTCACATACCACTAGACCAAATGCCTTGGATAATATTCAAAGCATTGAATTTTCATTCTTCAAAATATTAATTGACCTTGATCCCTACCTAACCAAATGTACTGCTAAAACTGAAATCAATTCATGCAAACATTCATGGATTTCTTAAGCAACTTCACTCGCGACGATTATCTTTCTTTAACCGACTCAATGACTATTCATGTAACAGCCTTTCTTTTTACATAATTTATCTAGTTTTGATACTAGAAATAAACACCTTGACTAGCATTTTGCATTAAGGAAGTTATCAAGCGAACTCCCTTTTCGGTTTCATTTGTTACTACTTAGCCAACACAAATCTAGCATCATAAGAGGCATGAACCAAGAAACATAATAAGTTGTGACATAACCAAAATTATAACTCTCATTGCAAATTTATGATGTCTTGGTGGCTCTTATTGTTTTTCTTTTCTTGTGCTACGTAATTCTAGCTCTTGTTATAGTGTTATGTTTATGTTTGAGAAAACAAGTTTGTTTTTTTTTTGTAAAGAGTGTGTTTGCATCCCATATTGCCTTGATGAACCAAATGACATGGGGAAACCAGTTATAAATTAAAGGGAAGAGGTTACAATTACAAGTTTAATATTATAAAAATAGTTTTTACATTTTTGTGATGCTTATTTTAATAAGTAAGCAACACAAATGTAGGAGCTGTTTGTAAAATTTTAAATTTATTGTATCCAATATTAGTTAAAGAATGAAATGTCTAGAAGCTCTTTACAAGCTACAAATCTGTTCACTTGAGACAGAGGAACAATTAACAATCTCTATAACTAATTTTTATTTAACCAAACAATTGAATGTTTTGTTTTCCTCTTTCTCCTCCTATTTTCTCAATGATTATAAAAAAAAACACCATACATTTCCAATAGTAGCACCTGATTCTGGCGTGTCAGTGGCGACAAGAAAGGCAGCGGTGTATTCCGTTGATGCTTAGCTGCAATCCGACAGAGGCTGGGCGGATACCAACGGCAGTGGTAGATCTAAAAAACCTTTAGACACAAAAAAGCCTTACATTTAAACACGTTGTGACAACACTTGGTTAAAAAAACGTAACATCGTAAAACTTGAAATTAGAAAGCAATAAGGTAGGCAAGAGGAATGTGACAACACTAGTTGGTGGAGTATGCAATGAGACATGCATCTTTGCTATTAATCTATCTATGTTATTACTTATTAGTGATCATTTTATATGTCGTTTTTAACTTTGTATGATTGTATCTAATGAAGTTACTAAGATAGATTACATCGAGTTTGAATGCCTTTGTTTTTCGTTTTGAGATCTTTCTTGAAACGGACTAGTTCCATTGTATAGATAGAATTTGTTCAGGTGCAAGCTTTTATTATATGATCGACTAGTTATAAATCTCTCTCAATCTAGTTGCCTAAAGAAAAAGACGTACAATATTTCGACCACTTGATAAGAAAAGTTTATGAATTGTGCTTAACTATTAAAAAGTCAAGAACTGTATAAATTTTCCGTGTCTATGTTCAAACACTTATTAAGTCGAACAAGTCATTCAACATAGTCGTGAAAAATGGAACTCGGTTCTCTCTAGTAGAGAACCTAAAGCATTATGGTTAAGATTATCAAATCGGTCCATGGAGATTATGCAGGTTTCATGATCAACGGAGCTTTTGCTTCTAAAAAGAAGGGCATTTGGCGGGCTGTTGTAGGCACAATTAATAATCTTCATGTAAAAACATTATCCCTTTAAATAGCATCTCTAAACGAGTAGGAAATGGGATGAGTACTAAGTTCTGAAAAGACATTTGGATAGGGGATGCTCCCTTAATGTACTTATTTCCTAGGCTTTTCTCTTTGGAACTTGATCAACATTGTCTGGTTGCTAATCGTTGGATTGATAATAGAGGGAGTTGGCAATGGAGACATGCAGTTTTAAGGGGAGCTTCATGCTCTCAACTTTCTGATCTTGAAAGGCTTTTATCAGTTGTAAACCTTGGAACCTCTCCTGATTACTGGATTTGGAATATAGGGGTGATTTATGCTTCTCAGTTCGTCAAGCTCGTTGGGCTATTGACAATTGCATTCTTCCAACTGGTATTTTCAAGACTTTCTGGAACAGATTTGTTCCCAGAAAAGTTAATATATTTTTTTGGAGATGTCGTTTGGATAGAATTCCTACTCGTTCTAATTTGGACTCTCGAGGTATAGATGTTCCTTCTATTCTTTGCCCCATGTGTGACTCTCACATTGAAACCATTAACCATATCATTATTACATGTCCTATTGCTTTGGATGTTTGGGCTTTCGTCTATCGTTGGTGTGATCTATCTCCGCCAACCGTTCATTCTATCATTTACATGGTTCATTGGATGGAGCAAGTTCATCTTACGAGTTCTCAGAGATTGATTCTCCAGGTTATCGTGTTGTCAACAAGTTGGTCGATTTGGAAATTTAGGAACGCTTTGATCTTTGACGCCAACAAACCAAAGAAAGATATGCTGGTTGATTCCATAGTTGATCTATCGTTTTTTTGGTTTGGTAATAGAAATAGCAAACTTCGTCCTAATCGGACAGCGTAGCTTCAAAACCTACTTCTTAATATTTCTTTGTAATTGTCGTTAGCTTTTTGCTAACTTTTAATAAATCTTAGCCGTTCTAAAAAAAAATACACTTAGTCGTGAAAAATGATACTAATCCAAACACGTATTGCCCAAGTACATTATGACTCATATTAAGATAACATAGTTTACTTTTTTATCATATTATGATCATTTTATAAGTCGTTTTTAACTTTGTATGATTGTATCTTATGAAGTTACTAAGATAGATGGCATCGAGTTTGAATCCATTTGACTTTCGTCTTGAGATCTTTCTTCAAGTATTCACCCCCGCAAACACAACAATGGCATTTCAATCAATTTGGAAATTGACTAGTTCCAAGAGATTCAGTTTCGATAGTTATATACAAGTATACAATTAACTAACAAGGCTTTGAAATAGCCCAACTGTATCATAGTACTATCCTAATCTATACTACTTTATAATGTATTTAGGCCTTCTAAAATTAGAAGGTTTAAAAATTCAGACTTTTTTACTTGCTTATTATAGAAAAAGTTTTTCTAACCAAAAATTAAGATAAGGAGCTCCAATCATGAGATGACATGTGTCACTTCTTAACAAACTCCAAGCCTAACTTCTAACAAACTCCAAACCTAACTCCTAACCACTAAAAATTAAGATAAAGAGCTCCAATTATAAAATGACATGTGTCATTTCTCAACTAAAAATTCATCTTTATTTTTAAATTAAAATATCTTTTTATCTACTTATTTTTTTATAATCTAATTTCACAATATTTTCTAAAATTTTATGCTCTTTAATTTAACATCCATTTTGATATGTTTTTAGTTTTAATATTTTTAATGGGTTTATTTTATTTTAATTTAAATTTTTACAACTTTAACCTTTATTTCATTTATTTCAATCAATATAATCTTGATTCGTCAAAATCATATACTTTTAGGGTAGTGTTTGACGCGTAAGAGATTGCGAGGGTATTTCTATATGCGGGAATAATGATGTCGCGGGAAAGCTACGGGAAAGTTACGGGTAACCCAAACAAACACTTACAACTAACACATATACATTCGAAATGTTGTGAAACGAATTCACTAAACGGGTAAGCAAACACGTATAACTATACTTATCGCCGCCGCTGTGCGCGGAACCCGGCTAGTTAGATATAGAAGTTCCATTGTTTAGATATTATTTGTTCTGGTACAAGCTTTAATATATTAGTGACTGGTTACAAATATCTATCAATCTAGTTGACTAAAGAAAAAGACGTACAATATTTCGACTAGTTGGTAAGAAAAGTTTATAAATTGTGCTTAACTATTAAAAAGTCAAGAACCGGTATACATTTTTCACATTTCCAAAGCAAACCTTGTTAAGTCGAACAAGTCATGCATCAGATTGGTGAAAACTGATACTAATCTTAACACACTTGATCCAAGTACATTATGGTATATTAAGTTATCATAGTTTCCTTTATTATCCGATGTGGGACAAAAAGTTGGGTTTCATCAAATAATAAGGTATATAAATTTACTCTGAACTCATGCATTTGTACAATATTTCTAATCAATACAATACAATGTATGTGCTCACTACAGTCGGTTTATTCTTAAGTCTTCTATGATTCAAATATCCTCCACGAAGTACTTCATCAATCATCACTTGCAACGCACCACTATATTCACATCAAAGTGTCATTGCCATATGCGAAGAAAGATATTAGAGTTTCTTGTGTTTAGATATTTCTTTTCAAGATCAATAGCAATGATGTTGTTATGAAATGGATAATGATTACATGCTCAATTCACACGCATGTTCCTTGGGCATCCTATGCAACCCGTAAAAGTTCTCTAACCAAGTATCTTACATTCGGATGATGATGATGATGCCATGGGTTTTCATTATTCAAGTACACCAAGTATCTTACATTCGGATGCCTCCATAATTAGCACACATGATTTATACTAACGTGATCATTTTATGTCGTGTTTAACTTTGTATGATCGTATCTTATGAAGTTACTAAGACAGACAAACATCACGTTTGAACGCATTTGACATTCGTTTTGAGATCTTTCTTTAAGTATTCACCCCTCCAATCGCAACCATAGCATTTCAATCATTCTGGAAATGGACTAGTTCAAAGAGATTCAGTTTCAATAGTTATATACAACTTATGTATCTACATGCAAGTATGTAACTAATTAACAAGGCTTTGAAATAGCCTAATTGTATAATAGTTGCACCCTAATTATCTATAGCAATTCCATTGTTTAGACTAGCAGGGTATCCGCGCGTTGCGGCGGCGGGTACTCTGAAATAAAGTTTTCCGGTGAATCATGTATTTTAGTTTATTATGTTCTTTTTGACAATAAATTTACCGATATCAAGAATTTCATTTAGCCCGTGCCTGTTCGGGCTCGAGCCCGTTGGCCAATGCCCGTTCGGGTTCGAGCCCGTTTGGCCAGTGCCTGTTCGGGCTCAAGCCCGTTTGGCCCGCGCCTGTTCGGGCTCGAGTCCGTTTGGCCCGTTGACCACTCGGGCTTTAATATTTGTATAATGTGCTTTATTATTTGTTTTAGTGACATTTAATGCAGGCAGTTACCATGAAATAAATTTCATATGTTCTTTTTGATAATAAATTTACGGATTTCAAGAATTTCGTTTTGCCCGTGACCGTTCGGGCTCGAGCCCGTTTAGCCTGTGCCCGTTCGGGCTCAAGCCCATTTGGCCTGTTGCCCGTTCGGGCTTGAATATTATTTTTATTAGTGACATTTAACGTAGAGTTGTGTTTAATTTGGTTGTACAACATGCTTGATAGTTTTTATTTATTATGTTAGGGGTGTTTTAATAATTATATTAATTGTATTTATTGATCAGTTAATTAATTGACTATATTAAATAGCATTAATGTGGTGTTTTGTTTTTTTAATATGAACATTAAAGTCGTGTACGCTATTCTTCTTATCTTGTATGTCTGAAAATTATGTGTATTAAAGTGTTGTACATTATGCTTCTTTTCCTAATTATATGAATTACTAACTATAGTAACATGTGTAAGCTTATATTTTTAAAACTTCTTTTTATAAGAATTCTTAAATACATTATAATGTAGTATAGATAGTATTTGTTCAGTTGCAAGCTTTAATATATTAGGGACTTGTTACAAATATCTATCCATCTAGTTGCCTAAAGAAAAAGACGTACAATATTTCAAGTACTTGGTAAGAGAAGTTTATCAATTTTATTTCGACTACTCTTGATAAGAAAAGTTAATAAAATGGATTAAAAAGTTATGAACTCGTATAAATTTTACCCAATCATAAGTACAACTTGTTACACTGAACAAGTCATTCATATGATTTGTGAAAACTAATACTAATCCTAATGCGTGTGGTCCAAGTGCATTATGTTATATTAAGCTAACATAGTTTCCTTTTTTATCCGATGTGGGATACAAAGTTGGGTTTCATCAAATAATAATAACGTATCTAGATTTTACGAATGAATACCATGCAATGTATGTGCTCATTACAGTCGGTTTATTTCTAAGTCTTCTGTGATAATTGGATTCAAAGATCCTCCATGAAGTACTTCATCAATCATCACCCGCAAGGCCGCAATGCACCACTATATTTACATCAAAGTGCCATTGCCATATGCAAAGAAAGATATTATATTATAGTTTCTTGTGTTTAGATATTTCTTTTCAAGATCAATAGCAATGATGTTGTTATGAAATGGATGATGATTACATTTTGTTAGACTATTACTACTTGTCTAAGAGTTTTGCAATACATATTTGTCGGCAAACAAAATATCTTATTTTCTTTATTACTGACATCAGTTATAAAGAGTTTTCTTACTTATTAGAGCATTAGGTGTGATGAAGAAGCATCCCCTCTTCATCATCGACATGTCATTGCCACATCATTATAACAAACCTTCACAACTAGTCAACTAACCACAACAAACCCCCCTCTCTCATAACAAATCTCAACCTCTTCATTTGTGACCCACCACTAAATAAAACATTACATATTTAAAAAAAAAAAAAAAAAAAAAAAAAACAAAAAACAAAACTGACAAAAGTACAAAATATACCCTCGTCGTGCCCACGAAGAGGGTTGTGATGAAGAGGGACGAAGAGGGAGGTCGGTGTGGTGAAGAGCCACGACAAGATGCCACGGTGGACGACGAAGAGCTATGAAGAGCCCACACCGAGTGCTCTTATATTATTGTTACATGTCAATCATCTCACGGTTAACAGATGAAAAAGATAGTTTATTTATTTAAATTCATGAACGATTGACAAATAATATGCAAAAGCATACTAACATGTCTCAACTTTCATATTAGAACGATAAATGGGAGAAGAAAAACCAGAAGTATTCTAAAGTATTAAGGCACGTAAGTGTTGCAACGGGGCATGCATCTTTTCTCTTGTAATCTATGTTATTAGTTATCAATTCAGAAGTCGTTTTTAACTTTGTATGTTGTATCTTATGAAGTTACTAAGATAGATGACATCGAGTTTGAATGCATTTGACTTTCGTTTTGACATCTTTCTTTGAGTATTTCACCCCCCCGCAAACACAACGATGGCATTTCGATCAATCTAGAAATGGACTAGTTCAAAGAGATTCAGCTTCGATAATTAGATATATAGATGCAAGTGTGCAACTAACAAGGCTTTGAAATAGCCCAATTGTATAATAGTTGCACCTTAATTAGATATAGAAATTCCATTGTTTAGTGACTAGTTACAAATATCTAACAATCTATTTTTTTTTTTGGAAAGGGATCTAACAATCTAGTTGCCTATAGAAAAAGACGTACAACATTTCGACTACTTGGTAAGAAAAGTTCATAAATTGTGCTCAACTATCAAAAAGTCGAGAACTCGTATAAAGTTTTCAAGAATTTGCACATAATGCCTTATTGAGTCGAACAAGCCATTTCCTCAAATTCATGAAAGCTAATAGTAATCCTAATGCATTGAGTCCAAGTACATTATGGTATATTAAGTTAGCATAATTTTCTATATCATTCGATGTGGGACAGGAAGTTGGGTTTCATTAAAGAATAATAAGGTAGCAAGATTTACTCTGAACTCCTGAATTTGTACAATATATTTCTAATCAATGCAATGTATGTGCTCATTACAGTTGGTTTATTTTTAAGTCTTCTATGATAATTGATTCAAAGATCCTCCATGAAGTACTTCATCAATCATCACTTGCAACACACCACTATTCACATAAAAGTTTCATTGCCATATGCGGCTATTTACTATCCTAACTTTCCATGTTTGTTCATTTATGATTTACATTCATTTAAGTTACTACCATAAATATATTATTGTTCGTCAGATCATTTACAATTCTAAGAGCAATTTTTAAGCTATAAAATGTGACACTCAATGGTGACATGGACAGTAATCACAATATATCAAGATACAATGCATACAAGTTTGTTCTAAACTTCTAAGATAAAGATAAATCTTCCTATGTCATACTCTTGCTAATTCTTGAAAAAGTGATGTATATACATGACCGAGTATTTCATCCACCGACCAACCGATATGTTACTTTTTAAAAAGCTAGCTGCTATCCAACTGCACAGGCCCCATTTTTTCAGTAACGGTCATATTTGTTTGTCCATAATTATACGAGAGGGAAACTTCTTATCATAGAGATTTTCACAATACCAAGAGACAAGATGGATATGTTGTTAAAAATATATTTTAGAAAAGATACAAATGAAGTCACATTTATGAATCTAAGTTTTTATTGCATATAACATATATGTACAAAATCTTAACAAACAAGAGAAAAAGATAGATTAATGTAATTATAAGACCATAATTATCTAGTTACTATGTGTTTGTGTATAGTGTTATGTTTATGTTTGAGAAAACGAGATTGACTTTTTGTTTAAAGCTATTGGCCAAGGGGGAGGGTAGAAGGTTCTCTAACCAAGCCCTTGTATGGTTTATCGAGGGTTTACAATTACAAGTTTAAAATTTTAATAATAGCTTTCTTCTCTTGGATGATGCTTTTTTAATCAACTAAGTAACATCAAAGATGTAGGAGCTCTTTCTAAGATTTTAAAGATCTTGTATCTAATATTAGTTAATGAATATAGAAAGTCTAAAAGCTTTTTAGAAGCTACAAGCCCTTTTTAATGAAGATTTAAACTATAAGAGTGGTTAACACACAGAGACAGTAAGGATCGTTTTCTGTTTTAAACTTTAAGAATTTGTCCATAATTGCTTATTGTTGCTCTTTCTTATTCATTCTTGCAGTATTCATCGCCTGCTATCTTGGGTTTTGCTTTGAACTTTAACGCGTTGGAATCTTGCAATATTTGTTTACGTTGTTGTAATCATTTAGGTTTATTGGTTAGGGCATGCCTGCAATTAAGAAAAGTTTCAAAAAGTTTCATGATACGTTCACTGGGCAATCTGAAGACTAAATACAGTATTCGAGGATATACGTGGTTTTAATTATTTTTTAATCATTCGTAAAACCTTACATTGTATGCTTGTTATTGTTTACATTTTATTATTTTAATATATATTCATTAGAATCTATGTTATTAGTGATCATTTTATAAGTCGTTTATAACTTTGTATGATTATAGCTATGAAGTTGCTAAGATAGATAACATCGAGTTTGAATGTATTTGACTTTCGTTTTACGATCTTTCTTTAAGTATTCACCCCTGCAAACACAACGATGGCAATTTAATTAATATGGAAATGGACTAGTTCGAAGAGTTTCAGTTTCGATAGTTTTATACAACTGACATATCATATCTACATGCAAGTATGCAACTAATTAACAAGGCTTTGAAATAGCCCAAATTGTATAATAGTTGCACCCTAATTAGATGTAGAAGTTCCATTGTTTAGATAGTATTTGTTCACTTGCAAGCTTTAATATATCATTGACTAGTTACAAATATATATCAGTCTAGTCCTAAAAAAAAAAGACGTGTAATATTTTGGCTATTAAAAAGTTAAGAAGTCGTATGAAATTTTCAGCAATTTGTGAGAATCTTGTTAAATCAAACAAGACCATCACCAAATTGTAGAAAACTGATAGTATTCCAAACTTGTAAGTAGAAGTACATTCTGGTATATTAAGTTAACATAGTTTCCTTTATTATCCGATGTGGGACAAAAACTCATGCATTAGTACAGTATTTTTAATCAACACCATACAATGTATGTTCTCATCAAAGTCAGTTTATTTCTAAGTCTTCTATGATAATCAACCATCACTTGCAACACACCACTATATATGTTCACTTAAAAGTTTCATTGTCATATGGGACTATTTAATATTCTAACTTTCTATGTTTGTTCATTTATGATTTACATTCATTTAAGTTACTACCATCAAAATATTATGTTTGATAGATCACTTACAAATCTAAGAGCAATTTGTAAGCTATAAACGGTGACACTCAATGGTGACAGGGACAAATTACCAAGATACAATGCATACAAGTTTGTTCCAAACATCTAAGATAAATGATATTCATGTTATTTTTTTCCTAATCTTCTCACATTCATGATCCCGATATATATAAAAGGTGATGTATATACATAACCGAGTATTTCATCCACCCACCAACTAATATATTATTTTCTGAAAAGCTAGCTGCTATCCAACCGCACATGCCCGATATTTTCTGTAACGGTCATATTTGTTTGTACATAGTTATACGAGAAGGCAACTTCTTCTCATGGAGATTATCACAACAGCAAGAGACAAGATAGATATGTTGTTGGTGACATAGTAATTCAAGATATGTTGTTAAACAGACATTTAAAAAAGATACAAATGAAGTCACATTTATAAATCTAAGGTTTAATTGGAGATAACATGTACATAAGCTTAACTAACAATAGACAAGATAGATAAATGTATTTATAAGACCATAATTATCTAGTTACTATGTGTTTGTGTTATAGTGTTACGTTTATGTTTGAGAAAACAAGATTGGTTTTTTGTTTAAAGCTAAATGGCCAAGGGGGGAGGGTGGTTTTGTACAGAACGTGTTTGCATCCCACATTGCCTTGATGAACCAAATGGCATAGGGGAAATCGGTTATAAATTGAAAGTCCAAGCTTTGAAAGGATTATGTCTTTATTACTCACATCTTCATTCATTCCCTTGTATGGTTTGTTGAGGGATTACAATTACAAGTTTAAAATTTAAAAAACTACATCTACCTTTGTGGTTACTTTTTTAATCAATTAAGTAACACCAAAGGGTAAATGTTGTTTATAAAATTTTAAATGTATTGTATCTAATGTTAGTTAAAGAATGAAATGTCCTAAAGCTCCTAACAAGCTATAAGCCCTTTTTAATGAAGCCTTAAAGTAGGAGTGAGCGAAAAAACCGAAAAGACAGAATAAATCGAAACAGAACAGAACTGAAAACAACCGAATCTAACTAATAATCGAACCAAATTTGCTAAAACCGAACCAAACCGAACCAAATTTACTAAAACCGAACCAAACCGAACCAAATTTTCATATATATATAAATACTATTAAAATGTATTTATTACATCAATTATGCTTGAAATATATATATTTTTTTGCTAAAATCTATGTAATTATTATTTTTTTAAAAATAAATAGTGAAATTCGGGTTATTCAGGTCAACCCAAAAACCGTACCAAAAACCGAATTTGAATTCGGTTCGGTTTGGTTCGGTTTTCGGGTTAACACAGAAAAAGATTTTTAACCAAATTTACCGAACCGAACGATTCAAAAAACCCGATAACTTAATATCTTAAAGTGTAAGAATGAAAGGTTAAGCTAGAGGGACAATAACAATTGTCTACTACACTTCAAAACTTCCGCTACCAATTCAAAGCTTGGACCCTACCACTTCACCTTCTGGACCTTGAACCAATCTTCAAAATCATGACCTCGCCATTTCACGTCATAACCTTGAACTACCTTGAACCACACATATGAATCACAACCTCACCATCTCACGTCCTGACCTTGAACCACTTGCCTTGAACCACCAACTAAAAAGAAAGAACAATTTTCCAGAAAATCGACAACCTTCGATATGCAACATATAAAGACCGGCTATCTGAACCATGACCTACCGTTTGAACCCTGCCCTAACCACCACCTCTCTAACATGCATGAATTCGAACCATTTTTAAAAAATTATTGCCGTCGGTGGATTAACCGGTCAGTGAAAATTTGAATCTCATACTGATTACCAACCATTTGATTATTTCACGACACAAGTCGTGTAAAATAAAGAATTGGTGACTCTAACAATGAGCATGGAAGAAGAGTTAAACTATCCACCAAAAACATTTTCCATTTTCCAACGTAAATCTGTCAAAGTCTTCCTATAAGAAGGCTAACTTAGTACACAATTCGTGAACTTCCAAACATATTTACCATACACAAATTAGTTAAATATAAATGACTGGCTGATGTAGACTAAATAACAAGATAACACAAATCGAGCCTGTTGATTCACACAAATACCAGGATCGATTCTTTCAATAATCGTTGATTCAATTCAATCGAATGCCGACTATTAGGATTCTTAGCAAAATAACTGCAAAAAATAGAGTTTTGATATTTCTTTGAACTGATGAACTTCTCATACAAAGGAACACTTAAATAAAGATACAAAACTGAAATGGGCCCTAAAAGACAAACGAGTCAAAAGTTATTGCAGAAACAAAGTCCAAAAAAACTCAAAAAAACATAAAAATGCAAATAACTCCTAAAATATATTGTTTCGGGGCTCGAAAGTGCCGTAAACCGACGTAGGCTCTATATAAGCAATTATATACGAAAATCTCTATATAATAAGCAAATAATGATACATTATAAATTAACCAATGCATTATGTCAGCGCGGGACCTCATTACATTATTGGACCCAATGCGTTATAACACAAATGCATGATCTTTTAGTTTAGTAGCCAATCATTATTACGATAGCTTTTGGTCTATATCAATTTTTTAAATCCATTTTGCACAACATACATACAAAAGTCACAACACTATATATAAGGAAAAAAAGTTAAACAAAATTAATCATACTAAAACAATCAAATTGTACGCAACGAAACGACCAATAAATGGACAAGCCAATAACCAGAATAAGCGTCCCACTTTATTTTGGAATCATCTTATAACAAGTAGTACACATACATCGAAATAATCGATTGCAAAAGCCTTAAAACATTTTAATATTTCACCTAATTTTATAATTTAAAGGGAAAATGAGGCAAATAGACCGGGCGCCCTAAGGCTTATCACTTTCCGGACCACGTTTTTTTTTTTTAATTTGAAACTAGACCTGTTGCCCACCGATTTTCTTGGACCTAACCAGGGGCTTCCACGTGACCGACAACTTATGACACAGGTACGCATTTTGAAAGTATATGTCATGTATTGTTTTTTGGGCAACTTGTATTGTTTTTTGGGCAACTTTATATTTTCTGGCAACTTGTATTTATACACGGGGATACTTTGGTCATTTTACATTTTAAATTAAAAAAAAAAATCAAACGCCCACACAAAACACAGACTCACACACCTCTTCTCCTCCACATAAACCAACACAACTAACACCACCACAACCACCCAACAACCCGACTTCACCATTATTCGGCGGCACCACCACACACGCCACCACCATCTGGCGGCACCACCACACAATTGAACCTTCTTGTGCAGTGGCCTGTTCTTGTTACAGGTATTTCAAATCACCTTAAGAAATTTTTTATTATTATCTACTTAAGTGTCAAAAAACGAATCATCTCCAAATTGCTCGTATCCAAACACAATCTTTTATTATTATACTTAATGTGTTTTATCTTCGATTTAATCTATAGTTTTGGTTAAATTTGCATTTGTGGTTATTCCCTTGATGAAACTCAAAATTAGGGTTATCACCCCTAAACTGAAATTCAGGTTTTGTAAATTTTTTAATTTGATGCAATTATGTTCTGCTAAAAAACATGTGAATCAGGCTCGGTATTGATTATTGTATCTAAATTACTATATCTTGTTTCATACTCTAGATATATTTAGGAGGAATGGTGTTCTGAATGTGAGACATTGATTTGCAAATGGAGCAACTATAGCTTGTAACGACTTCTTTTCTATGATATTTTAAGGTATTGTTTGAATTGATTTTCTCTAGCATACAAGTACTTCTAACCTTTAAGCTTTTATATCTTATCTTAAGCTTTTCAAGTTGCTGTTGAAGTTTATATCTACTATTTTCAGTCTAAAAGGGGCGTTTGGACGTACTTTTTATATGTCCGCAGCACTTGGATGCATGGGTTGATTTGATGTGGCTGTTTAGACCAGCTGATGCAGATTGGGCTTTGGCAGGGTGTAATTTCTGCACTCAAATCCTAGATGGAAAAATGCAGATGGCACAACATATCCTGTGGCTTGTCGAGATGTTGAAAAGGTCAGTTTGGCATACTGTTACTGTACAACACTACAGTTATAAACAGCTTATAATAATCTGCATTTGTTTTATATATCAGGTGTAGTTCCTCATGAATGAAACTGGAAATCACTGGGTACTCGCTGTGCTCCATATCCGCACTGGCGTTGTTTACCTTTATGACTCTCTCGGGTCAGCCGGAAGAGGTGCACGGTGGTGGCGAGGGTTGAAGAGAAAGTTACAAACACAGCTTAAATTGTACCTAACAAAGGCCGGGGTACTGCATAGTAAGGGCATATCACCGGGGGATTATATAATCACATACCAGTGTCCAAAAGTCCCACAACAATCAGACTTATATGGTGATTGCGGAGTATGGGTGTGCATTATTTTGTACAGATTGCTCCGTAACCAGCCTCTGGAAGTAGACGACCATCTTCAAACAACGTTAGCTTACCGTGAACGGATGCTTGAATACTTCTGGAAGCACAAGGTTGAATACACAAATTGATAGCCGTCTTTCAAGGTACAATCTTTAATGTCCGTTTGACCCATAATTATTGTCAATTGTTCACTTTTGAAGTCTTTTTCTTTCAACTTTTACTATAGGTATTTTTACTTGTGTTATATATTAGTCGATTATTATATTTTTTTTAACTCAACGGCATTTTTTTGTAAATACCCGAAAAGGCCAATGGTTTGCAAACCACTTTTATTTGGGTTATGTATACTTTATTAATATTTGGTATATAGCAAAATATAATATTTGGTTGCGCAAAAGTACATCACGGTACATGTCATTAATGTCTTCTGTTCCCAATCTCTTTCTTCAATACAAATTTTTCTTATTTTGTTTAACAAAATCTTTCTTTCTTCTTTTGGTCTATTCACTTCATATCTTTATCCCAATCTTTCTGCTTTTGTTTAACAAAAATGTCTGACAATATCCCACTGGATGTTCAACTAGATATCATCCGTAGACTACCTCCTAAGTCTATACTCCAGCTACGTAGTGTTTTCAAGTTATGGAAGGCTAGTATAGATTGTGGAAGCTTCATCTTTAATTACGGTGTTCGTCGTAATGATGAGTGTTTTTTTACGCTAACATTCGATATGGGTCACCAAGGTTTTATGTTAGCTTTAGATGAACAACTAATCGCTACGCCACTTCATACAGATTTAATGCTTTCATCTATGATTGCAGTTGGAAATTCTAATGGTCTTTCATGTTTTATCTATGGTTCTAATCTAATGTCTGTTATTTGGAACCCGACAATCAAAAAATCACTTGCAGTATTTGTCCCGCTTTACACGCATCAAATTGAATGTCAAAAGATTTTTTTTGGTTTTGGCGTCCGTCCGGACACTCTTGACCCGACGATCGTGAAGGTCTCCTATCCTGTTTTCCAAAGTGGTTTATGGTATGTGTCTGTCTTTTCTTTGAACTCGTTAAGGTGGACACGCCTTGAAAATTTCCACCCCCTCGTGAAACTATCAAATTGAAACGTAAAAGTCATGCAGTTGTAGGTCGTTTTATCTATTGGACTGTGAGTGAAAAATTAACTAATGAAGACGGTGTTATTTACAAGATTTATATGTTGATTTCTTTTAATTTGGTAACCAGCCAATTTAAAGCTATAGACCTACCGCATATTTTAAAAAATGAACTACCAGTTCCATTCAATGTTTTCGATCTTGGAACCTCTCTAGATATTTCTGGGATGATCATTGGTGAAGATATTTCATTGTTTTGCGGATGGTTGTTGGACGTGAATGGTTCTTCCATAAGATCATTTAGAAGCCTATTCGCCAGAGAATGAATTACACATAATAAAGTTTATACTTGCTTGTTCCACGTCGCTAAACAAAATGTATATCAGGGCCAGCGATTTGGTGGACGATGGTTATGATAATATCAAGAAGAATTGGGAGTTCGCTAGGAAGCTGTTGAAACTCCCCTGATCTTCCGTCACAGCCTTTGTAGACTTGTTTTAGTGGTTGTAGTTTTATGCATGGGTTGAATACCCTGTGTTAATTAAATTTTTGTACATAAATTTTGGTGTGTCTGTATATCAAGTGGTTATATAATATGTAACCATTAAACTTATAATTATGTAGTAATCGTAATATATAGTAGGTTGTCTATCTGAAACGTTGTATGTCAACGTATTTACTATTTCCTCTGTTGTGTAATCCCATTATCCATTTTTATTTCATCTGGGCAACTAGCAGTTGTTTCCAAAAATCAATTTGACAACTAACTGTTATATGTAGGGCAACTTCTTTTCCCTTTGGACTACTTTTATAAACCAAGGAGTCCTTCTAGTCGTACAAGCCGTATTCTACAATCTACAAATAACTACCAACTAGTGACTATTCACACTTACAAAAAACAACTTTATCATTCAACACTAGTACAATTTAACTAGGAGTTGTAAGTTAACTACCAGCAGCAGTAAACGACTATGTGCCTATTCATGCCCAGAATAGTAATATCAGCACTTACCCAAGGGCACCAGAAACACGGCCATACACAACAACACTAACAATTGTTTCATCATTTCGTTGAGGTCTTCTATCACTGGCAGTAGTAAAATTAACTAGTAGTTGTGAGTATACTACTAGCAGCTGTAAACCAGCATGTGCCTATTCAGGCCGATAATGGTAACGGCACCGCCTACACATGGTCAGCAGAAAAACGGCCATACATAACAGCATCAATGACTGGCATAATTTCGTTGATGTCTTCTATCACTAGTAGTTGTTAGAATAACTAGCAGTTGTGCGTATACTACTAGCAGTTGTAAGTATACAACCTATTCAGTTTACTAGCAACAGTCAAAATAACTAGCAGTAGTAAAAAATAACTAGCAGTTGTAAGTATACAACCAATTCATTTATAATTTGAGATATTTGATTTAAGTAATCGAGCATAAAAACAGTGTAGCATTTTTTTACGTTTAGAAATGTCTCATAAAGCTCAAAATAATCAACTCAAATGAATGTAACTCTACACATCTAATAACTTGAAGCGTTATGTGCTTACGTCAAAGTGAAGATGTTGATGTTTTTAGAATACATGATGGTCTATAAAACAGTTTCGTACATTGAGTCTGACTAAACGATCTAGTATAGAAGCTGAATAAACGAACATAAGCTATTAAACACTATTCGGAATCTAGTGCTTCACCTTAAGAAGAATAATAATTAACGAACAGTTATTCTGACTAAACACCTGGATATATTATTAATACACGAATACTTTGAATAGTATTAGCATTTACAACTTTGAAGTGTATCGACTCTAGATATGACCAAAACTTATATCTAACTCTAACCTAGGACCTCCTTTTATAGGCTAATGAGTCATTTACAATATACAGTATGTACTCTACAAGATAAATATACTTACCATACTTATCTAATATAAAACATCCTACCCAAGACATTCTAGAATATTACATATTAAACCGACACAATCATACTAGCAATGATAAACTACATTAGCAGTGGTACGCGACTTCTACTGCCACTGGTTTGTCTTTTGCTGACATTGTCATTTTCCACTGGCTTTCTCGGTGCGGGTATTTTGCCTTTCTCTTCTGTGTTCGGAATCCTTCTTCTTGTCTACTATCCTTTTCTTGAAGGATTTCCTGTAGCTTGCTTCCTCGTGGGGCCGCCGTATCCCCCCCATGGGATTCCCTGAGAAGTTCGATAGGCCTTTCAAGGGGTTTCTCGTCTAAATCCGCCCCTCTGCGAGGTACTGGAAGGACTTTTAGTGAGGTAGCTTTTCCACCCGCGCAACTTTTATTTTATCCTGGTGCCCGCAAGCTGGTCATTTTTACCTTTAAACCAGTCTATCCAACCCGATCTGCTTGGATTGGTAGACGTACACTTGCTTGGGGGCCGGGCTGCAATCAACAGAGGGCTGATGCCATAGTTTTCAGCCGTGTTGTTTGCCCTTCTTAGGGAAGCTTCTTGTTAATTAGGGTTGCTTTACGTATTGCGCTGCCCCTAACTTCCTTTGTCGCCCTTCCCTAAGGACCCAACTCTTTGCACATTCTATCACTCCTTTCGACCCAATCCCCATGATATACTTCCTTCTTCCGCTCGGGAACGACAAGGTTAAGAAGGAACTCCCTGCACTTTGAAGATCCGAAATGGCTAATGAGAGTCTAATCGGTTTAAACTCCCACCTTTGGTACGCCATATGGTCTGGGCAGGCTTCCACAAACTTCAAAGGACACGGGTTTTGGGTGAAGGAATGTTGTGAATGCTCGCGGAGATGGGTTATTAGTCGTCATTTTAGAACGACTAATTGTTATTAGTATTCATTTAAGAACATGTTTCAGTTGTCGCAATATCTGCTTTGCGCTTATGTTTTTATTTTGGGGGGTAAAGGTTTAGCCTATGTATGGGCTTTTTGGAAACGACCGTGCGTGGGCAACGCGTTGTTGTTGACGGACGGATGTATTCTTTTTGTATTGTGTACCATCGTGTTCTTTTTCTGAATAACATCTTTAACTTGTCTTTGGTATTTCTAAAATTTGTCTGTTGCCTGATGTACAGGTCGAACTATTTTTGTTGGGGGAGGAATGGTTCTTTTTTTGTTTTTCTGTACTTTCCCCTTTATTTACCTCGCGTATTTATAGCGAGGATTTTACTGTTCTTGCACGCGTTATAATTAATTTTCATTTACTATTTTGTGGGTAGGCACGTGCCTAGGCTCCTACCTCGGCATCTATTTTTCCTGCTAGATTTGTCATAAAATTTCTAGGGAAGGAACGTGAATATTTACTTGCAGATTTTCTCTCATTTTTTGGTATTTGGATAAGCCTTATCCATAATTCTAAAAAACTTGAATTTATCGCTTGATTAACATAGTGGTTGTCGTTTTATGTATGGGTTTAATGCCCTATGTCAATTAAGTTTTTGTACATAAAGTTTGCTATGTCTGTATATACTTTTTTTGTTAAAATGTAGCTTCCACATCTATTGTTGCTTTTGGAAATGTTGCTTATGCACGTTTGACAAACTGAAGTCAAACATTCATATCGGCGCTTTAAATTTCACTTTTAAAATTTGTACTGCAACTAGTCAAACTTTTAATTCGCAAATACCATTTTGTACTTTAGGGACTTTTTGAATATAAATGATTTGGAAAACACAAACAAAGTTGATATTTGCGTCGACACTAGCGGTGGTTTTAGCGACACTAGCTGTGGTTGCGTATACTGTAGCAGTGGTTGCGTATTTACATATGAACATACTTAAGAATTTGTTCAAACCCTGTAGCCACCTTTGGTTTTTCCAAAAACGCAACCATGTTGTGAGTTGCAGTAGAAGACTTGGGCACCATTGATGTTTATTTCAAAATTGATTGCAACAGATTGTTAGGGGTTGCGAATTATGCTGTGTGTGGGTCTAAACTATGTTTTGCGCTAGCAGTTGTAACTCTTTATTGAGTTTTTATCCCCAATTGAATCGAAATTAATTTGTACTTTCAAAGAAACAGTTTTAACACTTGTAGCAGTTGTTAGTATTTTTTGGGCGTATTTATCCATAATTGTGCTGTTCTAATCAGCAAAGGCAACCGTTATCGTTATCTATTATCTAGACACGAAAATTCTGACAATCTAGTTTATGTTATTGGGCAATTTCGTTTGTACCTCAAGCCACCGTCCAATTTGAAATCTGGGCAACTAAATGCCATAATTGGGCAATACTTCTTGTACAATCGGCCAAGCATAATTCTTACCCATATGATCATAAATGATAGACTTAACAACATAAACCTAACAACACTAAGTTGGGCATAGAAGCACTATCTCATGGTTGGCAGCATAAACTCATATTTCTTTAAAGGCAATAAACATTCATAACAGGTGCAACCATGTATCTAAGGCATGTATTGTGTTGTGTTGCGATATGATTGGTTGTAAGGCATTTGTTGCCTTATTCCTATTGGCTAAAAGAAATGTCTGAGTGATTTTCTAGAGTGGGTAAAACATCAATTAAAATATAACTATTAATAGAAGGGTTCATAGATTAAATAAAAGAGTTTCTCTTTTCCCTTCTCGGCGGCATATCCAGTTTGGAGTTCCACACCCTCCTGTTGCAGCAGTCTTTCATTTCCTTGTGCACTACCCATTTTTTCTCTGATCTCGAACCCTCTTTCAGTTTTCGTGATAGAAACACGCTTTTTTTGCTTCCTTCTTTTGAAAGGTGTTGCACAGGTGCAACGCATGCCAGCGTCCTCTTCCTGCCGTACCATGTTTTTGAAATAAAATTGTGACAAAGCCTGTTGCTTGTGCACAATGTAGACGTCCATGGATCCATTCTCATCCACAAGGTCATACATTCGTCGAACTTCATTGTCTGTGTGCAACAATGTTAAACCATCTTCGAGTGCCTTATTTGGTGCACCATAAAATAAAGCCCATTTCCCCCCTCCAATATCATTGAAAACATGATCAAGCACCCTGGTAAATGCACCCCTGGTGGAGCTAAAACACCATACATCAGCAAAGGGACCGCCTACATAGAGGAGTGGCTGAAATTCAAATTTCCCATTGTGGTGGACTTTAAATATGACTTCTTTGGTTTCCGCCATGTCCTGTAAAACATAAACCCTAATAACAATTAGAATCAAGCACTAGACTTAAAGGGGTATACTGACCATACCTACAAAACATAAACCCTAATAACAATTTCAATAACTTTTAATTAAATAAATATTTAATAATAGAATATAAAATATAAAGTTGCACAGTTATTTATATTCATGTACTCTATAAATATATGAACGAATAAGGTAACAAAGTACATACGGGAGAGTACAACAAACATGGATTTGTTTCTAAAAAAGAAGAAAAGGACAACAATTTTTTTATTTGGATTCTTTGATGAAAGTGACCTAGGGTATAAGAAGAAATTTGAGGATGTTGATTGTTGGGACGATAAGGATAACTGATGTGTGGTTGGGACCATAAAAGGATAAGTGGTGTGTGGGGGTAAAAAGGTTTATGTGTTTGTCATTCTAGGTCCCTCTTGTATATTATGACTGTCACACTATAGACTAAAAAGTGCTTGTTCAAGTTAGGATTGCTAGTGCTGAAGACCATATAATATAAACTTGTTGTTACTATATGTTGTCTAAGGTTTCAGAATAAATACTTAAAAAACAGCTATTACATGCTAGTACTACTAGTCCTGAAGGCCAAATAATATAAACGTGTTGTTACTACATGTTTTCTAAGGTTACTGCTGCTATTACAAATATAGGGATGCTTAACGTTACAACTGTCTGTGTACAATATAGGCATGTTATACTCGCAGTAGTGAACGAAGCTGATTAATTGGGTAGGTGTGTGTGTAAATGTGGGTATTTAATGCCGCTATCATTTATAATAAGAAAGCCAAACGGGTTAATTTCAATGTTGGCTTACCTTTTATTTGACTACTCACAAGTTAATTGAATAGGTTAGAAAGAGTGTGTGTTACTCTTCAATTAAATTCTCTTACCAACTAGTATGGCACACCATTCAAGTATAATAAATGACGAGACAAAATACAGATGGTTATGCTAGTAGACGTTCTTATATAATCCGTGAATGCTATTCTTTTCTTTATAACATCAAACAAGTTTCACCATGGCTGAGGAAACCGGTTGTGAAATGATATGCATTGGGTGATGGCTGGAAAGAGAAAACAAGGTTGGATTGACCTTTGATGCAAGGCGTCCACCGAATAGAGAAATCATGTGGTATTGTTGTCCAATGCAATGACTTTAGACATGATGACATGTCCTATGATCCACCTCTCGGATCAGGTTACACAGGTCGAAGTGGTGAGGATACTATAAAACTCATTCGTGAATTGATGGATAGATGCACAACTATGGAGTCAAAGATCACCGGTCTTCAAAATTCGACAACTACTAAGGCTGAAACAATCAGGAGGTTGAAGCACATGGTAAGTGTTTTGGAGAGACTAAGAAGGCCAAGGGTCACTGCATTCAGGAAAGTGAAGAAAACGGGAAAGAAAGCAAGCTCCTCTGGGAATCAAAGTTTGGAGGATGCATCCAAACAGGGAAGGAGTGAGAGTACAAATTCAAGGGAGGCATTGGTAGATTAGGATTTGGATAGTGGACACAAAGGTGAAGGTTATTTGGTGGCTGACATGGAAGGTAAAGAAGCAGTAATAGATGATTCTTTAAAGGCTGCAGTTGAAGAAAAGGAGAAGGAAGTGGTGCATGCAACCACTGCCAGTGTTGCTGCATCCACTGCTAGTATTGCAGTAACCACTGCTGCAACCAATGCTGCTATTATTCTACCCACTGCCAGTTCAGACGTTTCCACCGCAGAGGCAACCACTGCTACAATTATAACCACCGCAATAACACCAACACCAAAACCAAAAGAGGCTGAGAATGAGATTGCCATACAATTGCTCAACCTAAAGCAATTTCACCCTATCCCTGCACCTAGACCTATTGCTAAGATTCTAAACATTGGTGAACCTGTGCAGAAAGCTGTAGTTACTGAACCTGATATTGGAAAGGGTAAAGGGATTGCAGAGCCAACTTTGGTGTTTGAAAGTACATAGGAGCAGATAGCTTTTGATGAAGAATTTGATAAAAGATTACATATGGATGTAAATGCTAAAGAAATTGCTAAAGAAAAGGAAAGGGCAAAGCAGGAAGAAGCCTCTAAACAAGCTGTAGAAGAGTGGTAAACGAAATAGATGTATTTTACCCTACATAATTACGAAAAGTAATTCAGTTTACTCGTAATGATTAACTTAGCTTCATAGTCCTAAAAAGGGTCAACAAAAACCAAAAATAATTCAGCCCATAGAAGGAATCTATACCAACGTCGTAAACAATTGCATAGATGATGCATATAAACCACTCTTTATTGGTCTACAAACTGCCACTAATTTTTTTAATGTACCAAGTAATGTTACATACTTAACTAACGACATCTAAGGTATTATAGCATACATAATTACGAATCAGACAGACATAAAAAAAGGCAATGGATTATAAAATGGAATTAACACCTATCTAACATAGGTATTAATCGAATAACAACAACGATTTATTATAACATAGAACCAATTGGAAATAATCGTATGTAATAAACAACGAGAAGAATATTTACGTACCATATTTGGCCACATTTAAAAAAAAACTTGATCAATCGAATGTGATATTAGTGTTAAATCATATATGATATGTGATATCACATGTGATATGATATGTATATCACATGTGATATTACATATCATATATGATATAACACTGATATTATATATAATATAACACTAATATCACATGTGATATTCAAATTAGTATTTAATCATATATGATTTTTTAATGCAAATTTCAGTAACGTAAAAAATGAAAAAACTTAAAAAAAACGTGAAAAATACGATTTTTTTTTGTCGAAAATTTATCAAAGTGCCTATCTATAAAAAGATAATTAAATGCTCGTCGCAATGATATTTTTTTTTCGCTTAATGATTAACGGTTTGAAAGTTATTAATATTTGAAAAAAAAAGAAGATGAAAGTGGGTTTTTTAAATTGTTGAGATTAATCTCATCCATTAGATCAAATAAAAATGAATGATGGAGATTGATCACTTGATGTGTAAATAATTTTTTGTATTCAAATGAACTTCTTATATATTTTGCATAAAGTATCACAAACAAATATTTTTATAGTAAAGTTAGATTTTAAAGTCACTTGTGAAACCTTACTGAGTTTAATTTAACAAAATAATATGCAAAACTAGTATCAAATTTCCACCTTTTCCAAAAGAAAACAGTTTCACTTTTTTACAAAGTCAACCATAATGTTATAGTAAATGAACTTTTTTTTTACTCAATTGTATTTTGAATTCCAGTTGTAGAACAACAACGGTAAACAACACAATGGCGACAAAAGTTAACTAGTACAATACCCGTGCGTTGCCCGGGTCCAACGAGGCAATAATTTACAAAATATATTGAGAAACTTGCTTCGATTATGTAATATAAATTGTGAAAACTTAGTTTCTTTTTCTTTCTCCGTTGAGAAAACATCGTCCACCTCCGTTTTCTATCCTACATATAATAAATAAGAATAGTCAACCCACAAGACACGTATCAAGTTAAATTTGATTCAGAACTAAATAATACATTCATTATTTGTCAATTTTGTATCTTTTTCTAGAATATCATTTGGAGTATCATCATTTCATCTTTCATTTTCAATAACATTGTCTCATTTCCATGTCATTAAAATTTACCTCCCTTTTTGGTTTTCTTAGATGTGTGATTCAACAAAAACAAATTATTAGCTTTTAGTACATGAGATATAAAATTAGTGAGACAATGAAGAAAAGTTAATAGTGTTAATATATACATACCCCCTTTTGCAATAGTGTCATCTAGCAATGAATGGGTATCCATTTCATCGTTTGTGGTCGGGCTAATGTTCAAAGAAAAGAAAACTATATTATCCTTAAAAAATGAGAATATGATTATTTGTTGAGATGTGAAACCGAAAAAGTGTAAAAAAGAATGTTACCTCATCAACAATGCATGAATACCCATGTCCACATTGTTCCCAACTTGCTTTTTAAAGAAAAGAAAAGAAAGCGTTCGATCTTCATAAATAAAACTATGATGTAAGATGTTGAAACGTGTTATCAAACAAATGAAGTCTTGAATTCTTCACTGAGATTCATTTTCACTATGTCGGTTAACTCGTTTTGAATTAGTAATGAGCACATTAATTTTTAATTGTCCATCAGTGTAAATGCACAATTTAAAATCACCACTTTGAAATATGATGGAAGAAATAGATTGCATTGTACTCGTACTTTCATTTTGTTGTACAGTAGTAGTTCTTTGTATCTTGTGAAAATGATTGGTTGGCTTTTATTTATAAATGAGTATGAGTATTAATGGTGTGTTTTCCGTAAGAAGGAAATGAGTTGAATTTCAATTTACAAAATTACAATAAGCCATCACATGGCTATACGGCAAGAAATTGAGAATTATTGTTAGTCAATAATCAAATATAATAGTCAAAGATAAGGAGTGTTTTCTTGTTTGTAGATATATAACTGCATGCGTCTAATATTCAAATTCAAGTGTCATTGTTTCCACTATTTTCTCCATTAAGTTGTAAAAGATAATTAATGAATTTGAATGGTTCAGATTAAATCCTCTTTTGATCTAACGGATACAATAAACTTTGGTGAAACTCACTACCCCTAAATATAAAGCTGGTTTTTCATTGAGTTTCAAGATGTTTATGAGCATGAAAGTTTGATCATGAGCAATTCTTTTTCATTCCATCTGACAAATTACTAAAATTGGTTTTCTCGATGAATAACAAGTAAACCCGATAGTTTGCGAAATAGTTTATAGAAGATTGATCAATGCGTATACTCGATGAAATGGCCATGATGTACAATTTATAACACAACTGTGGAAACAACACGATGCACTTAACAGGGTTGCTCATATCCATTTCAGAAAACTCAAGGTGACTTAACAAATACACTCTTTTGAGTCTGCTGTCATGTGAAAAAGCATCACTATGGGTTTTATTTTATCTGTCTAAACTTGGATTATTTTTTTTTTTTTTATTTTTATAAAAAAGTCATCGTCTTACAAAACCTGATTACAGAAACATGTTCAATAGCACCCGAACATCTGTGAACATTCTCATATAACTTTTTCAATAAAAATTTATGAAAAACTTGTTGAGTTAGATAAAAGTCAATAGTTTGACTCAAAGCCATTGAGCCCGATGATTGAACATCCGCTCATTATGGCATTTGAAGAGAGCATCATCCTTTGGTTCAATCAGATGATAAAAAGCAGAGGCTAAGCACATGAAAACAATCATTACTGCATGGAAAAGGTATGCCTTGACGAAAGGAGATCGAAATGTTAATTACTATATCAGCAATTTCAAAAAAAAAAAAAAAAAAAAAAAAAAAAAAACACAAAAATAGTGATTATTAACACAAAAACAGAGGAAGTACCAGTTAAGTCGTTTTCTCCTTTGCGCCTGTAATAGTCACAGTTGCTTTATTCTCGGATATTTGTATCTCAGATGTAAAACCAAATGACTGAAGCTGCTGATCTTCCCCAACAATACGCAGACCTTTTAATTGAAAAATGCCTGATGGAAGATAACTTATGCCTAAACATGTTATATCCAACTCTTTCAAACAGCCTAAACATCCCATTTCCTCAGGTAACTCCATAATCCGACAACATTCATTGAGATGTAAAGATACTAGACTTTTCATCTTACAGACACTGTTCGGTAAATCCTGTAAAACCTTACAATCACTAAGCGTTAGCTTCTCTAAACATTGTAATCGCCCAAGATCCTCCGGTAACTTCTCAAGAAGCCAACAAGATACAACCACAAGCGATTTCAGTTGATTCAACATACAAATGCTATCTGGAAGATAACTTATGCCTAAACATGTTATATCCAACTCTTTCAGACAGCCTAAACATCCCATTTCCTCAGGTAACTCCATAATCCGACGACATTCATTGAGATGTAAAGATATTAGACTTTTCATCTTACAGATACTGTTCGGTAAATCCTGCAAAACCTTACAATCCGAAAGCATTAACTTCTCTAAACATTGTAATCGCCCAAGATCCTCCGGTAACTTCTCAAGAAGCCAACAAGATACAACCTCAAGCGATTTCAGATGATTCAACATACAAATGCTATCTGGAAGAATTTTAATATATGTTGATGAAAAAATTAGCTCCTCTAGAAATACTAACTGGTCAAGGTCCCGGGGTACCTCCGGAATACTGCCTTCAAGTGTAAGCTTTCTTAAACCTCGTAAACTACAAATACTTCTTGAAAAATTCTCAAGGTTTGTACATGCACAAAGACCTATGGAAATAAGCCTTTCAATATTTCCAAACGATGAAGCTGGATCTTCTTTATAATAACATTCAAACCGAAACTTTGGAGAATCATTGTCGGAGTGCAATGGGCAAACATATGTGGGTTCTGCAATCAGATGTAACTCAGATAAAGAACCAACCTTATGTGACTCAAGCTGTTTGTCAAACAAAAAAGACTTAAAACTCCCACAACCACTTAAGTCTAAGATGGCAAGATTTCTCAGACATCCAACGGGAGCATTAATATCTACCAAATCATAACAATTTACAAGATTTAACCTTTCGAGATTTGGAATGAGCCCAAGGTCAAGGATCCTCAACTTTGAATGACTGAGGTTGAGCTCTTGGAGCTTTAGACTTTCAACAGGCATTTGAAGTTCCACCAAATCATTACAGCCTGCGAGTATTAGCGTCTCAAGATTCGGAGTATTCCCGAGGTGAAGGTTTTTCAACTTTGAATGACTGAGGTCGACCCCTTCGAGCTTAGGACTTTCAGCAGGCATTTGAAGTTCTACCAAATCATAACAGCCTTCGAGTAAAAGCGCCTCAAGATTCGGAGTACTCCCAAGGTGAAGGGTCTTCAACTTTGAATGACTGAGTACGAAATATTGGAGCTTTAGACTATCATCAGGCATTTTAAGCTCTACCAAGTCACAGACTTGGAGTATTAGCTCCTCAAGATTCGGAGTACTCCCGAGGTGAATGGTCTTCAACATTGTATGACTGAGTTTTAGCTTCTTAAGATTTGGAGTATTCCCGAGGTGAAAGTTTGTCAACCAAGAATAACTGAGTTCAAGATGTTCGAGCTTTAAACTTTGAGCAGGCATTTGAAATTCTTCCCAACCGTTACCGCCGTCGAGTTTTAGATCAATCTTAAGATTCGGAGTGAATCCAAGGTGAAAGGTTGGCAACTTTAAATAACTGAGTTCAAAATGTTCGAGCTTTAAACATTGAGCAGGCATTTGAAATTCTACCAAATCATTACAGCGGTCGAGTTTTAGAATCTTAAGATTCGGAGTACTCCCGAGGTGAAGGTTTGTCAACTTTGAATCAGTGAGGTCAAGATGTTCGAGCTTTAAACATTCAGCAGGCATTTGAAATTCTACCATATCATGACAGCCTTGGACTATTAGAATCTTAAGATTCGGAGTACTCCCGAGGTGAAGGTTTGTCAACTTTGAATTAGTGAGTTCAAGATGTTCGAGCTTTAAACTTTGAGAAGGCATTTAAAATTCTACCAAACCGTTACCGCCGTCGAGTTTTAGAATCTTAAGATTCGGAGTGAATCCGAGGTGAAAGGTTGGCAACTTTGAATAACTGAGTTCAAAATGTTCGAGCTTTAAACATTGAGCAGGCATTTGAAATTCTACCAAATCGTTACAGCAGTCGAGTTTTAGAATCTTAAGATTCGGAGTACTCCTGAGGTGAAGGTTTGTCAACTTTGAATAAGTGAGGTCAAGATGTTCGAGCTTTAAACATTCAGCAGGCATTTGAAATTCTAGCAAATCATAACAGCCTCTGAGTATTAGCTTCTCAAGATTCGGAGTACTCCCGAGGTGAAAGCTTGGCAACTTTAAACGACTGAGGTCAAGACATTCAAGCTTTAAACTTTCAGCAGGCATTTTAAGTTCTACCAAATCAGCACAGTCTTCGATTTGTAGCTTCTTTAGATTCGAAGAATTCCCAAGGTGAAGGTTTGTCAGCTTTGAACCAGTGAGGGTGAGATATTCGAGCTTTGAATGATGATCAGCAGGCATATGAAGCTCTTCAAAATCACCACAATAGTAAATACTCAACTGCTCAAGATTTGGAGCCAACCTAAGGTCAAAGGTCCTCAACTCTGAATACTTGATAGTGGGGAACCTTAGCTTATGAAGAACCTAACATAAGTACAAAAACCTATTAATATTGGTGCAATGACAAACCAATAGATATATAGGATCGAATCATGAAATAATAATAATAATAATAATAATAATAATAATAATAATAATAACCATTATTCTACCTTTTCTTCTTCTCCATCTTCCCAAAGTTGAACAATACTGCTCTCTTCCATTTGAAGTCCAACAAGATATTTTCCTTGAAATGTATTCGGTAAACTCCAAAAAGGAAAACCCCACCATCTTAAAAATCGTAAGGAACTTGGAAGGTATTCGTTAACTTTATCAAATTGAGCAATATTACTCTTAGGATAATAATCATCATCGAGATCTATGTGAATAAATCTAAGATCCTTCATTTTTGCTAGACCTTTTAGTGCAATTTCAGCACTGAAACCCGGTGAATAAAAGAGTAGACATTTTGTTGCTTTGGTACCCTGAAATCAAAAATATAAAACCCCTTAATTTTTGTCAGAACCCTATATTACAAAACGCCCAAAATCAGTTAAAACATGATCAAATTGAGAGTGAACGAAGATGATATAAACCGAATTGAATTTGGGGAAAACTTTAAGAGACACAAACAAAGAGCAAGATGAGAATTGTTATGTGTTTTTACAAAACAGACAGTAACTTATGTTGTCTAACATATTACTAAAAAGGCAATAATATCTTTTTTTTTAATCCTTTTATTAAACGGTCAAACATAGCCAAACTAATAGAGCACTTAGAAATTTTGGACCAAACCCCTAATGAATGTTTCATTAATTTTTAGGGGTGTTCAAAAACCCCACGAAACCGACAAACCGAGCCGGACCGCTCAATTCGAAACCGAAATAAACTGAAATCGAAAAACCCGCTTATCACGGTTCGGTTTCGGTTTATATTTTTAGATATCTTTGAATAACCGAACCGAACCGTGTATAATGCACGTGAAGGTTTTTAACAAAATATTAAATAATTGTACATGTATTGTTTCTATTATTGCATTGCTTTTATTGTATACCGACTCTCTTAATCACAATGTAAATATTTACTAAACATCTATGTTTAAATATTGATTAATGTGATCTTTACATATGTAAACGTTGAATAGATACTTATGTTAATATGATTGGTATGTTTATTTGAATGCAAATATTGTGATGGAACAACTTTAATATGACTTTAATCTATTTAATGCTATTTAATTTTACTAGAATGACATTTTACGTTTTAGATCATGTAATTGTTTATATGGACAAACTCGATTAAATATCTAAAATGGTTAACCGTGTCCCAAACCGTGGGTAACCGCAAGTCCGGTTACCCGCCTAATACGATTCGGTTTCGGATAATAAAATGAATTACCCGCCCCGCAATGAAATCTTCCAACTAACCTAACCGAACCGCCCCGCCCCGTGAACACCCCTATTAATTTTAGACCAAACCAAAAACTTCTCAAACTATTGGACCAAAATGAAATATCGTCAAACCACAGAGACCAATGTAGTTAATTCTCAGTTTTATTAATTCATAACTTGATTCTTACCGAGCCGGTAGTCAATATTTCTTCAATTTCCTCATCAATCCACAATCGGCTATGTTTGTTAGGTTCATCTGGGTGCAAACGGCGAACACTATTCATACCCATTTCTTCTAAATGATCATGCATCCCCAAGAACCCACTTTCAGAAATAGTTATAAGAGATTTCTGCTCAAGAACTCTTAAACCAACTTGAGCATGAAATCCACAGCTTTCAAGCACTCTAATTGCATATGTTTTCTCCGTACCTTTTAGTATGCATGCAACATCTAAGAAAATTTCTTTGTATTCCTTCTCTAGACCATCAAAGCTTATTTCCAATCTATCCATAGTTGCCTCTAATGGGATTGTTTTTAGTCTTTCTATGGCATCTATCCAATAAGGCTCACTTTGACCACAAAGAAATGAACCCATAACTTTGATCGTTAAGGGAAGACCAGCAGCATATCGTACAACTTCTTTTGATAGTTCTTTGGACACTTGAACTGGAATCTCTTTCCCAAAGGCATACCTACTGAAGAGGCAAATCGCTTCCCCGTCAGATAAAAGATTTACGTTATGAATCAAGCTCACTCGGTGGGCTACGAGTACTTGCTCATCTCTTGTTGTAATTATAATTCTGCTTCCTGATTTAAACCAGTTAGGGTCACCGGCTAAGGCTTCAAGTTGGTTTGTATTATCCACATCGTCTAAAACAATAAGAACCTTTCTAGCACACATCGTGTTTTTCATCTTGTTTCTCCCATCATGAACACCACTTACAGTGACGCCTTGATCATTTAAAATATCTGAAAGTACTTGTTTCTGCAATGACTTTAAACCAGACAAAGATGATTTTGATTCTTCCCTTACATTTTCAACAAAGCTTTGACCTTCGAACTGAAAGGATATTTGATCAAAAACAGCCCTGGCTAGAGTTGTCTTCCCAATTCCTCCCATCCCCTTGATCCCTATCATGCGAACATCATCAACATCCATTTCCAAAGATGAAACCACATCCCTTATCCGGGTCTCCATGCCTATCAACTTTTCATCTAAAATGAAGTTAATGGAACGTAAATCTAGCGAAATCTCTTGAACAATTTTTTGTATGAATTTAGCTTCGCGCCTGTATGTTAAAGATATATACAGTTAGCTTTTTTGAAATTCCCAGGTGAAAAGAATACTTAATTTCAGATCTATATATATAACATAACTCACCCCATAAAGAAACTAATGAAATTATATTGCAGATATTTTAAGGAAGGAATTACCCATCAAGCGTGTTCTTCAACTCCCAGCCAGCCAAATCGGATGCTTCTTTCAAAGCTTCCCTCCATTTCACAGCAACTCCTTCCTGTTTATGTTTTGCAAATGCATGTCCAACTGCCCCAGTTTGTTTGCGAACTTCAGTGGGCTCCACATCATAGAACACGGGATAAGCAGTATGCCCAAAACCTTTCCGGCATTCCATAATCTTAACAAGCTCTTCCAAGCACCAAGATGATGATGCATAGTTCTTGGAGAAAACAATGATGTAAAATTTTGAGTCTTCAATGGCCTTAATAAGCTCATCACTGATCATTTTCCCTTGCTTAATATTCTCATCATCCTTGTAAGTTTGAATGGATTTCTGCTTAAGAGCCTGATATAGATGATCAACAAAGTTCTTTCGAGTGTCTTCGCCTCTAAAGCTTAAAAACACATCATACTTAAAGCTGTTTTGAATGGATGAAACTGAAGTAGAAGCCATTGGAAGTATGGTTGAAAGAGTTTATGTGAAGAAGTATTTCATGTTTGTGGAATGATGATGTTGAGAAACAAAAACCAAATGACCAATACACACTGAAGGTGATTGTGTTTGTGTGAAAACAAAATATTGAATTATTTGGAAAAATAAAAGCCCATGACTTAACTTGGTCAAATGGCGATGTTCCTATTTGAACATAAGATGCCTCTATGATCATTGTTTAATTCACTTATTCACATTATGACAGAGTTTGTTAATTTATTAATCTATATTATTTGTACAAGTTTTGCAATAATAACTTTAATTATTGTAACTGAATATTCTTCTAATTACTTGTCTAAATGACATAACTACTTAAAATTCAAGTAAATAAAATTTTAAACCTATCATATAAAAATCTGCTATCATGCAAAATTATTCTGTTATTCATCACTTGCATTTTGTGGACTATTTTAAACATTGATAGAGACCAATAATTTGCAATATGAAATTTCCTCTTATCTGTAATAGGGGACCATTTTTTAACATTCAATTTCATAACCCTACACCAACATGCTGCTTTAAATTTTCTTATCTCTTACAATAATACAAAGACATCATGGAAAAATTCTTAGCTAGTTGGTCATAAAGTCTCTGATGAAGAATATCCTCAAAATTCTTATCAAGTTTGGTCATAAAGTCTCTAATGAAGAATATCCTCTTTATTCCTAGCCATATCGGCCGACAAAAAATATCTTATATATATAAAACAAAAGTTCGATAATGATGACATCATTGTTGACATGGCATCTGTAAAATCATTGATTGGTCGAACGATATCCCAATCAGCTTTTGTCCTACGTGGAAACCTAAATTCACACCTTAGGTGGCAAGATCGGCTCCTAAGTCGACACCATAATATTATGTTTCCTATTTGGAGGTGTGTATTATGACACGATCTCTACCATATATAGTTTATCAAAAACCCTAACGTGATCTTATAAATACTCCCCAAGATGTGTATCGATCCACATTCAAACTAGGGCAACAAAAAGCAACGACTGCAAACCACATTGACAGGCGAACAAAATAACACAACGTATGCAGCAGCAATGGCGACAAACTCTAAAAAAACTCCATCGTCTAAAGGTTTGACATATAACTATGATTTATTTATAAGATCGTTACATAATTTTTATGTTGTAATGTATTCATGTTATGCGATGTTGATTTATATTGTTCTTTTGTATTCATGGTATGCGATGTTGATTTATATTGATATTAGGTTGTTACATGATTTTTTGTATTGTATGTATTTTGTTGCATGCATATGGTTAGATTAGCTTCAAGTATTTTTACATGATTTTATGTTGTTTGTGTTGTGTAATAGTGGCCAAAACGGTTAACCAAGTTATCAGTCCATTATGTGATGTTAATCCTATGTTGGATGACATCAAAATTCAAGTAAGATGCATCAGTATATAGCGTTTAGATGCTCCTAATATGTCATTCTCCATAGATTTTGGATTATGTAGTTCAAGATGAATAGGTATGATTATGATTATGATATTAGATATTCAAATTATGCTTTTGTGTTATCAGATAATCAAAAATCATATGTCGTGTAAGGGTAATCGGATTTAATGTACTGTAAAGAAGAATGACATGCACAAAATATGAATGGATTCTTGAAGAAGGCAAGTGCTACAGTCTTTTTAATTTTGGTGTAGTAGACGATAGTGGCAAATTTCCTTTTATAACACATAAGTATATGATCATGTTTTACAAAAATACCACATTGACTTGCATCAAGAATTTTGATGAGAACAATATGGGTTTTAAATTTGTAAGAATTGGTCAAATCAAATCTAAAGAATTTAAGGAAACTGATGTAGTTGGTATGTTTTCCTTTTTGCATTTTTTTTTTATATTCTACAATTGTAAATATGCTTTATATATTTACTATAATTACAATACATAATCTAACTGTCTTAATGTAAATAATTTAGATATGTAATTGATACCATTGTTTCAATAGGTCATTTAATACCTTTTGGTTTTAACAAACGTCGACGACTTGTATTAATAGAAGATACCGAGTAAGTTTCACATTTTTTGCTTGAATGATGATTTGTTTAATCCTAACCATGGTTCATTTAGATAATTACAAGTGTTTTAACTTAACCATGGTTAATATTTAACCCAATATATGGTTAACCAAACTTACCCTCCTATAAATAGGAAGTGAAATACATCCTAAACACCTTCACAAACTGATTTGGGTCGTTCATACACTAAAGCATTCACATCTTCCATCATTTGATCTATAAACTCCAAGTTTATGCAAAGAAGTTCCAAAGATCAAGCTACTTCATCAAATCTCTAGCAAGTTTAAATGATCTTCTTGAGTTTAAATCCACTCAAGTCACTTAGTACTTCATCACCAACTCTTCAAGTTTGCAAGGGTGCCAAGGTGTGGAAAGCTAGCTCAATCCAAAGTCTTAAGTGATCAATCAAAGTCCTATCCTTACTAAGTTACTCCTTTCTTAAGTGAAAGCCAAAAGTTGTAAGCAACTTATCACCACCATCATCTCATCTTTATTATTCATAATCTTAACTATTTCATGCTATATATATAGTTACTATGTTGATTCATGATGTACATATACTCAATCACATGTTTTAATTTACATATTGTCATAAAAGTAACAAACTAGTAAACTAGTCATATTCTACACATTTGAGACCATTAAAATCAGTAACATATGGACCTTCTAACTTACATACTATGGTAGAAAAGATAAAAAGGTAGACATAGCAACTTGAATCACCCGAAACGGACAAACGAGTCAAAAGTTATAATCAAAAGAAGTTAGCGAAATTAAAACGCCAAAACTGCCATATTGAAACTGTTTTGGGTCTGGTCCGCTGGTCGTGTAAAAAGTGGTACTTCTGGTCCGAATCATCAAAAAGTTAAAACACGAAAGTTGTCCGAAACGACGTTTTCCTTCAATAGTAAAGAAACTCGGACCTTGAAAACACATAAACAGGCCATTATTTTTCAAAAACAGAAACTGCCCTTTTTATGGTCTCATAACTATACTTTTGTCATAACTAAAAGCAAACCAAGAGGCCTAATGGCCATAAGCCAAGACCACGGCCACGGCTAAGGTCAAAGCTAAGTCTCAAGACCATGGTAGTCAAGACCAAAGTCACGGCAATGCCATGGCTAAAGCCTCAAGGCTTGTTTACCCAAGACCATTAACTAAGGTAATCATATTTATGAAACGACGAGAACTTGTAAAAACATGATTAACTTATTTATATAACAATCTTCACTCAAAACATATATTGTATCTACTAAAGTGCTACAATAGTAGGGAGCTTCATGTGAGGGGTTTCATTTGAGTAAAACGTATCGACGAGTTGCTGGATTTACGATTTAAAGTGTCCTAGCTCCTCGAACGTTTACTGCATGACTTCTGAATTATGATGGCCCGAACGGTAGTACGTTTTCTCATATTAAAGATCTTTCTATAAACATCAAATGATAATTGACTACATCATGATCAACATAGAAATATATATAGAATGGTTTATGTTTTCCTAAAAACATTATTCCAAATTTAAGTAGCAACATTTCATTTTTAGGTTGCACGTAGAAGTTTTCCGACTTATCCATCACATCCGTTAAGTACTTAATATCATCAACTCTCGGTGAGTTCATAACCCACTTTCTATTACTTAATTGTTTTACAAACCCTTGGGGGAGATACATGCTTTATTTTAAACCGAACACATTGCTTTCAAACTGTATGCTTATCTGATTGTTTTATTAGCACTAAGTTACCGCATTTGCCAAACTTAAGTCCCTTAATCATGAATCATTAATCACTAGTGAGAGTGGGCGCGAATATTGTGAATAGATCTATTGGGATTGACGAATCCCGTTTGTGTTGACCTGAGGGGTTCGTGAATCCACAATTTCCAAACCGTGTATGCAATCTTCAAAGGTCCATTTATGGATTGAAGCAAGCATCAAGGCAATGGAATATGAGATTTGATGAAGAAATCAAAAGGTATGGGTTTATTCAAAATCTTGATGAGCCATGTGTATATCACAAAGTTAGTGGAAGTGATGTAATTTTACTAATTCTTTATGTCGATGACATATTAATTATGGGAAAAGACATTCCAAGTTTGCAAAATGTTAAGGCATATCTTGGGAAGTGTTTTTCCATGAAGGATTTAGGAGAAGCTGCATACATTCTGGGAATCAAGATCTACCGAGATAGGTCAAAGCGGTTAATTGGTTTAAGTCAAAGCGCTTACATTGATAAAATATTGAAGAGATTCAATATGCAAAATTCCAAGAAAGGATATTTGCCGATGGAAGTAAAGCATGGCTTATGTAGCGATATGTGTGCTTCAACACCTGCTGAGGTGGCACACATGCAGAAAGTTCCTTATGCTTCGGCTGTAGGATCTATTATGTATGCTGTGAGATGCACAAGGCCAGATGTGGCGTTCGCTCAAAACATGACCAGTCGATATCAACAGAATCCGGGTGAACTTCACTGGACTGCTTTTAAACATATTCTAAAGTATCTTAGGAATACGAAAGATATGTTTTTAGTGTATGGTGGAAATCCAGACACAGAGCTTGGTGTTACAGGTTACTGTGATGCGTCCTGGCAGTGTGATAAAGATGATACGAAGTCTCAGACGGGTTATGTCTTTGTCATCAATGGAGGAGTAGTTGACTGGAAGAGCAAGAAGCAGACTACGATTGCGATGTCTGCAACAGAAGCCGAATACATAGCTGCTTCGGAAGCTGCAATGGAGGCTGTTTGGATTAGGAAATTCATTTCAGGGCTTGGTGTTATGCCTTCAATTGAATCGCCTATTGATATGTATTGTGACAATTCTGCTGCAATCATATTTGCCAATTAACCTGGAGTCATGAAGGGCGCCAGACATTTTCTACGGAAGTGTCACTATGTTCGGGAACAAGTCCGTGAAGGTGAAATTAATCTATTGAAAGTTCACACATATGATAACTTAGCTGATCCATTCACTAAGGCTTTAGCTAAAGACAAGCTTATTGGACTTCGTTTAGCTAATAGTTTCATGCATAACTGTGATTAGTATTTGGATAAAGGATATTATAAAACATTTATTATTTTGATGAAATAAACTTTGGATTATGTTTATTTTCATTTATAATACTGTTGTCCTATATTTGCATGTTTAATCCGTGAGTAACTATGTTATTCTAAATGTCCGTTGTCGATTAATGATATGGGAGTATCAATAAAGTAAGACAAATCTGAGAGATGTGGTAGAATATACTTGAAAGTATATTGATGAGAATGCATACCAATTTCAGATGATTTTCAATGAATTGAATCTAGGACTTATCCCAACTACATAATTTACTTTGTGGATATTGTTATAAGTAAATTATGAATAGTTATCCTCGGACTTGAGATACCAGATAAGTGTCATAAATGTAGTGCATTTCTGTGGAGCAACTTAACGCTATACGTAACTGGTAGTCATAAGGGTTGTTTTCAGAAATGTTACAAAGTTTGTGGGTTATTCTTGTAGTCAAGATAGAATTTGTTCCTTCAATTTTATTTGGAGATTAATACTGCTGGGCCCCTCGTAGGGTTGACAAGATGTTTGTGCGGCCGCACCCAAATCTCCCCTAAATATGTTTAGATGATTTGGTAATCTTGGTCAATCACTTATAACGAGAAACATAATAAGTTTTATAAAGAATGACTTAATTCCATATCTTTATTTAACGTGGTATTAGAAACAAAAGGATAATAATAATGAGAAATCATTAAAAGGTTTTCCAGGAGCCTTACTCGAGTCGTACTAGAGGCATCGAAGTGTTGCTAGACGCTAACCGATGTGATCACTCTATTAAGATATATCCAAGTGGGAGCTGTTAGTTTTATGGATATAAATTATTAGACGTGAGTTAGGATCGAACTCGAGACCACGAGATTGCACACTTTACGTATGAGAATTAAAGTTAATAATTAAATATAAACGTTATATTTATTTATTGATTAAATGAAATAACTAACAGACGTTAAGTAATTAATGTAATGGACTAACGGGCGTTAAATGTATTTGAAAAATGACTAGAATGCAAAGTTTGGGAAGGTTCTGGAATCCCTTGGGGATGCTCTAAACCGATCGGCCATAGGGAACCCAAACCCAACCCATATCAAACTGTAACTTGTCCACCAAGTTTGGTTTAGTATATATACAAGGCTAGGGGTCTTGTGTTTTGCATCTCTTGTATTCATTAACTAAACCCTAAATTGTTTGTGTGTGTTTTTGTCCTCAAAACCGGTCGACACCCTCTAGAGGATTGATCCAAACCTTTTTCCAAAACAAAGTTATTTGTTTTATCAAAACTAGCATTACTTTAATTCGGTTTAGTACGTGTGTACAAGAAAGTGGTAATAACACAATATTGTTATTATTCTTGGATTGAATTACAAAACGGTAAGGGGTAATTCATATAACTCTAATTAAATCAAATTAGGGTTCTTTCATTGCTAGTTTGTGGATTTGATTCTTGTTCGGCTAGAATCAAGTAAGGTACGCATATTCTTCTTATGTTAATTAATTATTCATTATACGCTTCCGCATGTGTTATTTGATGTTTTGTGATTATTTATTTGATTGTCATGATATCTAATTCCAACAAATGTAACATTGACAAATACATGATCTCATATATGAAGTAGCTTCTCTTGTCCGAGGACATGATCTCAAATAGGAATGCGTGGAGAGTTAGGATTATAATTTGCTTGTAAGTTCGGGCTAAGTGGTAGGTGGTAGTCTTTGCTTCCAGGTCTTTTTCACTTTTCTTTGTTGCCTTGCCCTTTTGCTTTTTAGGTTTCATGGTTCCTTTGCCCTTCCCTTTTAGGTTTTTAGGTGGCTAGTGGCCCTTCTTTTCCCTTTTGCTTTGCCGTAGCTTTAGGCCCTTTTGCGTTGCCCTGCTTTGTTTCTGTGTTGTTCTCTTCCTTTTGGCCGCTTGCTTTATGCGTGCTTTGTATACTTGTTTGCTTGTCTTTCCTCTTGTCTTTTGATTGGTGTTCTGCTTTTATATGCTTTGTCTTTTATCTTACGTTCCTTGTTTGATGGTTCCCCGCATTTTTACTTTGTTTGCTTGTCTTTTCCCTTTTGTCTACTATATGCTTTTACTTTGTGGCTCTCTTGTTCCTTTCACTTTTTCCTGTTCTCTATCACTCGCACATTTGCACTTGCCGGAAGTCTCCTGTAAGCAGTCTCTCTACGCCCAAGTATTTTCCTGGGGTAGTGAATAAAAATATCAAATGCAATATTTGAGCCGATAATAATGTAACTTTTGGTCCCTCTGTGTTTTTTTCGTGTATTTTGTATTTTGAACTCTTGGGTCTCTTCCCCCATTTAATTTGCTTGATTAATTGGGGGCGGGATGCTTTTTCTTTGTATTTTATCTCATTAATGGGTTCTATAATATTGTTGCCTTTCTAAAAAAAATATATTCGAGCCAAGAAATAACATATATTTCAAGTTCAGTCTTGCCAATTTTTGTTTAATGGTTCAACCGGCCTGAACTTTTTATAAGCCACCCGTGATTTATCACGGGTCTTATAAGCTAGTTGACTAATTATATAAGTTACATTTTTTATTATTATTATCAACACATATGAAACTAACGGGAAACTTTATTTCAAATAAAAGTACGCAATTCACAATTCCATGAATCTAACATATGTAAATCAAGTAAACACTAAGAGCTTTAGTTTATAGTCTGTTCATGCAACCAGAGTTACGGTTGAAATCCATATATCTGAAGTGCAGTCACCACCGGGGTATCTCATTTCATGAGCCAAACAAGGACCCTTGGTTTCGCTCCAAAGTCGACATAGAAATTTGGGTTTATAGCAAGTCCACCTCTCTCGGTGTTGACATCAATCTGCAGCATGTGAGACCCTTTTATCACATCTTCTGGATAGAACTGCCCTTCTAGCAATGGGTGTCCCTAAATGAAATAATCATAAGGAGTTTAAACCAAAGTCACACGGAACGCGGAACGCTCCGGTACAGGAACGGGAAACGCTAGGTCCCTAAAATTCGGTACGAAGGGGGTAGGCTCATTTCGGTACGCTCCGGTTCGCTTCGGTTCGATGTACCATATATTTTGATACGATGTATCCAATTTGGTACAATGTACCATATTATACTTATACCTATAAAAGTTTTAATAGGTATTTATATATTTTGTATACACATTTATAAACTTTTATTAGTCTATTAATTTAAGATTTATCATTCAAAAATTCAAATAAAAAATAACTTGCTGTATTACCACCTATGCATCACAACTTGTCCACTCATTTACAAAAGTCATAAATATTACCAAACAAAACATACAATTACTTGAACTTGCTGTATTACCACCTATGCATCACAACTTGTCCACTCATTTACAAAAGTCATAAATATTACCAAACAAAACATACAATTACTTGAATAAAATGTTTAAAAAAAAATGTTAACCAAAAAAATATGTGCTAGATATGCAAACCCAACACTCAAGTGTATATTTCATGTACCTAGCCCAACTGTAAAATCTAACAAACTTGGCCCAATATAAAAAATGAGTAAACCTAAGTAGTACTACGTATTTCTTTTCCATCCAGCCTCCTTCTTCCTGCTGCCATCTTCTTCCTAGCTGTCAAACCTGCAAACACACAAAAAACTCATCACAAACATAAAACACAAACACAAACAGAAACATAAAAGAAACAAACCCAGCAATCTAGATCTTCAAGAAAACCTCCAAACACATAACTCACGAATTATATTTTGAACCAATTCGTTTTGGTACGCTGTACCGATCGGTTTGGTACGTTGTACCGATCCGTTTTGGTACGTCGAACCAGTAGACTTTGGTACGGTGATTGATGATGTTTGGGAACAATTAACGTGTGTGAACAATTAACGTTAAACTTTAAACGATGCATGAATTGTATGGATGGTTCACGTGTGTGAACAATTAACGTTAAAAAAAATACACTTTGTAATTAATGAGTTTTGCTGGACTAGTTGTTAGTTAGTTACTCTATTTGATCCATTTAGTCAGCCCATTAGACACCAGCCCAATACAGCCCTGGCCTAGTTTTGTGAATAACACCGATAGATACTTTTACTTTGCCTATCATTTCATTTCAATGACATTGTTCGATCTACTGAATTTTTTTTTATATAGGGTTAATGTATTTAAAATGTATCTTATTTGTCACAAATTCCAGGTTTGTGTACAAAACTTTTTTTTTTGCAAGTTCTTGTACTAAGCTTTCAAATTTCGTCACTTTGGTGTATTTTCGGACCATTTTACCCCTCCCCGATAAAAGGAGTCTTAACAAAATGAAGGGTAAAATTGTCCGAAGATACACTAGAGTGACGAAATTTGTTTTAGTACATGAATTTGCAAAAAAAAAGTTTGTTACAAAGACCTGGAATTTGTGAAAGTAAGATACATTTTAAATATATTAGCCCTAATTTAAAATCACTTTCACAAAACTATGATTGGTTTAGGTTTCTAAGCCCTAGCACAGATTATTAAACAACATAACGCGCGATTGTTTCTAAACTCATCTAGTGCTTGCTGATATATATTTTTCGCTTTATGTTACATACACGCGGAAGTTTTTCAGTATGTATTAAAATGTAATTGATGCTTACCGATGCTTATCTCTGGTACTATGTTTGTTTAGTTGCTTGAACAGATAGAATTTTTAGTTGAAATCTGAATGCCTTTATACTCCCACATGTAGTACTACGCAATGAAAAGTACACCAACATGCTATAAAGCACACCGTAAAACACTTCATAGCACATGGTATAGTGTATGCATACTCAAAACTGGTCTTTTATATCAATTCCCATTATATTATTAATTGTGTAGCTTTGTTTAGGTTATTATCTTTTTCATATACTACATCATTTATGATAGTGATAGTTTGTTTCTTAATTGTTGACTATCCTCGTCGCACCTAAGATTGCTGTTAACTTCACTCTAACATAAAATAAAAAAATTAATCAAAGGAAGCATCCTGGACTTTTATGTATTTCATATTTAAAAGATATAATTAGGTCGTGATCATCACAGTTCATCACTAGCATATAACTATATTATGCAGAGTTTTAAATTGCCAAAAGGTCCACATTCACATGCAAAGACGCAACTTTAGCCAAAAAAAAAAGGATGGTTGGTACCTAATCCTGACTCATTAAAAGTCTACGTAACTTGACACATGAACTTTGAATGAAACAACATCAGGCGGTTGAATAAACGTCTCTTTTCAACGTGACGAATTACTACGTAGTCCTTATCCTTATATTCTCCACATACAAGCCAACTCCACCCTTGGAAAAAATGGCCTATCACCACTTTTTCCACTTGATCCTCAGCCTCACTTCATTCCTCCTTCTGTCATTCTCAATCGCTGATGATGCAGCCATCATGGCTAAGCTTTCTGCGTCCATTTCCCCTACCCCATCCAACTCGAATGGGACCAATTTCTGTGAAAGGGAAGGAATCTCTTGGGACAGCAATATCAGTGTTACCGCAATCAATCTTTCATCTAAATCCCTCACTGGAACCCTACCATCTGACCTCAACAGCCTGGCAGTGCTCTGAACTCTAACTTCCAACGCAACTAATTATCTGGTGCCTTACCTACTTTAGCTCACCTTTTTTGGTAAAAGGTCAAAAGACCCGGTAAATACATATTATTCCAAAAAACGTTTAAGTACAATGGATATGGGTGAATCCCTATATCTCAGCTTGTTACATAGGCGGAAAAGCTTACATAACAAGATACTTCCTATTCTCTAAACAAGAAAATAAACCACTACTCAAAAGATAACATTAGACTCCTACGAAAACAAAATTACTTCCTAACAAGGCCTTGGTGCTTGATACCATACATATCATAAAAAGCATCCAAGTCCCTGGAATATCGTAGACATGCTTCACATAGTCATTATAATCATAGTAATCATAATCATCTCCACGATCGTGACCACCACCAAATAGGTTCACTGACTCATCAAAAGTGTTCACAACCTCCTCTGCATCACTGTCTGAATCAACAATCTCTCTCACATTAAAGAATGGGTTAGCCCTCTTAGTAGAAGAAGTAGACGGAGAAAAGGAAGAACTAGACTTACTAGCCGCGGCCTGCACCTTCTCTTTCACAACACTCACAAGCGGTTCTTGTGATACATTACCGGTATTTTTTGAGACACATCCACCTTAGCTCCCTTTTTATTACCCGGACAATCTACCTTTTTAAAAGGATGACCATCATCATCCACAAGAGTAGTTTTCCTATCAATATTTAGCTTTTCAAGCTCCACAATTTTCTCAACAATACGAGTAAGATCAACCTCCTTAGCTTCCATTGTACTTCCAAAAACCAACTCAGCCCCATCCTTAGCCACGACATCAGTAGGAATGCCACATTCATCAGTATCGATCATATTAAGAGCATCAAAGAGATTCGATGTAGCAATCTTGGTCCCACTCGTACTAGCCACTTTAGTGGTCTTGTTCTTTGTACCATCCCCCTTCTTGGACTCATCCCCATGAAGTCGGTTCACAAAGTAAAGAAACCGATCATCCAGTGAAATTAGGAAATCTGTAATAAGTCCTGGCATTTTTTGGGCCTTCACTGGTTTCACCTTCATTGCCACCTACTTACAAAGTTTATTACACCTTTTTTTATGATATACTGTATATGATTAGATGTGTACCTCGTGGCTCCATATTCATCTAAGTTCTTGAAAAAACGCACCATGTTGCTACTTAATGTGTTAGTTTTATGGATATAAATTAGTAGACGTGAGTTAGGATCGAACTCGAGACCACGGGATTGCACACTTTACGTATGAGAATTAAAGTTAAATAATTAAATATAAACGTTGTATTTATTTATTTATTAAACGAAATAACTAACGGATGTTAAGTAATTACTGTAATGGACTAACAGTCGTTAAATGTATTTGGAAAAGGACTAGAATGCAAAAGTTGGGAAGGTTCCGGAATCCCCTTGGGGATGTGTGAACCGATCGGCCAAGGAGGACCCAAACCCAACCCACATCAAACTGAAACTTGTCCACCAAGTTTAGTTTAGTATATATACAAGGCTAGGGGTCTTGTGTTTTGCATCTCTTGTACTCATAAGCTAAAACCCTAAAACGTTTGTGTATGTTTTGTGCTCAAACCGATCGGCCACCTCCTTTAGGGTGTCGATCCTCAACCTTTTTCCAAAACAAGTTATTTGGTTTAATAAAACTAGCATTATTTTAATTTGTTTTAGTACGTGTGTACAAGAACATGATAATAACACATTATTGTTATTATTCTTGGATTGAATTACAAAACGGTAAGGGGCAATTCATATAATCCTAATTAAATCAAATTAGGGTTCTTCCATTGCTAGTTTGTGGATTTGATTCTTGTTCGGCTAGAATCAAGAAAAGGTACGCATATTCTTTTATGTTAATCAATTGTTCATTAATAAATCCTATACGCTTCCGCTTGAATACTTTGATGTTTTGTGGTTATTTATTTGAATGTCATGTTATTTAATTCCAACAGTGGTATCACGAGTCATTGGTTTTTAATGAGTAATTAATTACATAAACGCGTAATAAAACAAATAATTGTATGTTGTTTGATATGTTAATCTAGGGTTTATGTTTATTATTGTTTGGTTGATTTTTTTTTTTATGAATTGGGGCGTACCCCTATTTTTTTTATGTCGACACATACATAAATTTTTTAGGGTTTTGAAAATTGTTTGCTAACCTTATTAAAACCTAGAATTAATATATTAGTTACGTGATTAATTCATGAATAATTTGTTATGTGTCATGGAATTTTTTATATGCGATCTTGTGACTATTTGTATAATTGTTATGCTGTATCCATGATTATACATGCATGTTAGTCATGGATAAGTTACTTTGATATTGTTTAATTGTTAAGAAATGTTTATTTACGATAAATCTTGAATTGGGGAAGACTCCAATTGTATATATTAATGAATCAATTATGTGCAATTTGGTATATTATTAATTATGGGTTTAAGCAATCGATTCTTCGATGTATGTGGCTCACTCTCAATTGAGAGAGTGAAAGCCCTAATTAATATATACATTAATTTAACCTATATATTGATTGTTAATAGGGTTTTATCGAATAAGTTGCATGTGGCTACTTGTTTACACGTATAAATTGTTTATTACATGCGCATTGTTTTTTAGTAGTTTATTTTTTATTTGTTACTTGTTTGTTTATTATGTTAGACAGTTTTAAGCAAAGGGTAATTTTGAATAGAAAAATAATACGGACTAAACAATGGCGAAATTTGATTTGTTTTGGAAGAGTTAAGTTTTCAATAGTTAATTGATTGGTGACTTTGGTACAAATAGTCTGAACGACTCACCCACTAGAATGAACTATAAAGGGGTTAATAAAGAAGTGCGCACAGTCACACTGAAAGGATGTCTTAGGTTATGCTTTGCGCTTACCTGGTCCTCTGCCCCCTGTAAGTTCGAATGTAGCTACTTAGTAAGCCATAAAATGTGCAAACTCATCTTAAGGGCGAATTAGTTTTAATTCCATGCGCCACTTCGGTGGTAATTACCCGAAGCACTAAGTGTTTACACTTATGCAAAAGTACGGTACAATGGACGATAATTTCCTTGATTGGTGAACCCAATACCTCAATCAAAACTTTGATAATTTGATCTTTTTGAATTGGTAATAAAAAGTTTTTTATTAAATTTATGCTACAAGATGAATGCATGACATCTTTATACATATTTGATTTGACCACATAAAATCAAAACTAGTACCCTTTTAAAATTAAGTTATATGCCATCTAATTAAAAGGAACACTTGAAGTTGCAATTTACGTCATGACAGTACTTGGCGAGATTGTGATGGAGAGGTAAATCTTTATGCAAAGTCAGACCTTACATGAACATATTTGCAGTTCTTTAAGTTAGACACTTAAGTTGAGTAGGAAGTGAGACATGGACTCAAGGCATAAGATGGGATGAAACATGTTTATATTTGCAATAGCGTTGAAAAATATAAATCCCATAATGATCTAGGAATTGGAAATTGTTTGCCAATTATTGTTTGACAGATTACCTTATTATGTGCTTTCGTTACTAGCAGATCAACTGATGTAATGGAACTACGATAATTTGGATCCTAGTTTTCGAGAAAATTCTATGGTTATATGAATATTACCTTGGGTATTTTATTTTCTTGAAAAGTTTAATTATCGAAAATACTAAAATTGAATTTTGCTAATTCTTTAAATGTATTAATGCAACATTAAATCGTATACATAGGTGATTCTTGTATTGGTAAATTGATCTACACCTGTAAGGGTTTTTTGGTAGAGTAAACTTTTGCTAAATGAATTAACCTAGTCCTCTTTTCATAATAAAGAGTGAGATTCAATCATATTCCTTTTCATGAATGAAGAAAGGTATGATAGGACAATTAGAATTGTCTAAATTCTAAATACATAACTCGTAAGCAAATTTTAATAGTTAAGAAAATTGCATATTTCTGAGTTATTAACTTAGAAGCTAGACTAATTACTGTATAATTGGTAAAAGACAAACTAGCTTATTTTATATAGTTGTTTTGTTTTGACCATTTAAAAGTACTACTTACAATTGTTGGAATAGTAGAACTATTAAGAAAGAAATTGCATGCCCAATTTTTCAAGTTAATAGCATTGATGGATAGTTCATCATCTACATAGTAGAATACACTCTTTTAGTACATAAGTAATTGTTATGTATGGACTTTATCAAAAGTGTATGGAAGTAAACAGAACACTATTTTCTTTTACTGGTTAATGAAACACTTACAATGTTGTCAAATCCAGTGGGAGTATTGTGTTGTTATTACTAAATAAAGAATTAATGTAATGATCTCTAATTCAGTGGGAGTTACAAGCTTTGTCATCTTGGTAGTAACCCAGATTATCTCTAGAATGTCTTAAGCTAATTACTTTCCACTTGTAGATACTTATGTTTTTAAGGATAGTTATGTACGTTTCCTTATTAGACAATGAAATGGTTCTACATCTACTAGTTATGCTAATATCAATTACACAATCATATTAGTTATATAAACAAACATATATCGTGTTGTTTATCTGCTACATGACGTTGTTCCATGCAAAAGTGGGAGAAATCTATATTGTATGCAAGGTACAACATATAAGTATATGATTTAACGAATTCTCTTGACTGCAAGGTAAGAGACTAACATTCTAATATAACTTGAAAATATCTAATTCAAGAAACACTTGGTGTTGCAATTTACGTCATGTCAGAACTTGACGAGATTGCAACAACAAAGTAAATCTCTATGTGAAGTCAGACCTTGCATGGACATATTTGAAGTTTCTAAATTAGACAAATATTTAGAATATGTGTCAAGATGATGGATATAAGACTACTTCAAATTAAATATTTATGTATTTTTAGAATGACATAAATAAATGAAGTAATCTAATACTACTTTAATTTGTATATTTATGAATTTTTGGAATGACATAAATAATGTAGTCCTACATTATTGTGAAGTAAATAAATTAACTTGAATTTACTATTGAAACCAAGAGTTGTGCATAATTACTTTAGTTAAACATGTTTATGATTCATTGTAAAGACATAAACATAAAGTCTTTTAAGACTTATAATAAAGTAAGACGTTAACTTGTTATGTTTTTTAATTAAGACATATACAAGAAGTCATTGAGGTGATCAATGATTTATAACGTATAATGGGATTATAACAGTTTATGTTTCTTGATGAGACATGGATATGAAGTGACTTGGTTAAAAGGTACTTGTGTTATAAAGAATGTAATTGGCTTGGAAAGTCTATTATACCATTAAGTTGGCTTAGTTGGTAAATAGGTAAGCCAATAGAAATATGTTTATCTTATATATTGTTAGATTTTCTTACAATATTAATTCTAATGAATACCACAAGTTGATGGTATGTTCAGCTAGGAGAATCAAACTCTATTTGATTTGTTTGATTCAAGATAACCATAACTTCTTTCTTAAAAAGTAACAAGGTTAGAATATTGAGTATGGATTGAATATACTCAATATGACTCCAACCTAGAAGATTGATAAAACACCATTTTATTATGGAATGTGATGAATCACATTAAGTTTTAAAATTGAAGATTCTGAATTTGTTAAACTACTTATGAATAGGTTATTAACAAAGTAAAGTTAGGAATTATCAATGTGTATTTGTAATGTCCCAAAAAGAGAACAATGTAGTTTTGCACTAACTGCTAAGTATATATAGATAGTCTATATATTACAAAAGGCAAGTGAGAGTTTTTCTATCTTGAAAGATAAAATTACAAGATGCATAATCTTCTAAAACACACTAGTAAATATCATGATGAGGTTAGACATGTAAATGATAGACCTCAAGATGATGGAATTTTCATTCATAGATCTGCAAGGATATTTGATTTATATGCTGAGAAGAACATGAGTTACAGGATTATAGTAAACCCGATAATCATTATGATGGATTACCAAATATTGAATTGGGTAAATTACTCATACTATGAATGTTAAAGATGTTGTCCATAAAGATAATCAATTTTGGAAATTTGGTTTATCTTAATAGTTAGACTAGAGAATAGAAATGAGTTTCTTCAAAGAGATGAAAAACCCTAGTGGTTTGAATTTCTATGTAGAAATCATATGGACTATATTGTACACATATTTAATGCATGTTTTATGACAAGATTATTAATCATGCTTAAGTAGTTAATTATGATTAAATATTCTTTTCTATACACATTAAACATATAAAGATGATAATGGTCATACTTGTTTTTATTAATAAGAAATATGACAATGGAATATCAAAACTCTTTCTTGAAAAATTACTTGAGCGAGGACGGTAAGTAATCGAAAGGTTTTTTGAATTCATATAATCTTTGGTAGTGTACGAAGTGCAATAATTCATGAATGGATAAATGAATGCATCTATAAAACTATTCTTATATTTAATTATTAAATTCTAGTTTTGATTTATAATTGAAATAAGATAAATTTTAAGTATTCCTGAAAGCTAGTGGGAGTATTATGTTAAGGTTTTAAATCTTATATGTTGTATAACATATGAGAAGTAAAATTCCTTGAAAGCTAAATGTTAAGTCTTAGATTGGAATGAAACTTCATTTGTAAGATTTAAGAATTAAAACATACAACGTTGGAATATATGTTTATTATTAATAAACATGTGCAGTAAAATAAATGATTCTAATAAAACATGATATATCATTTGGGAAATGGATAAATATCTTTTGACAAGATAGAACATGAATGAAATCTAAGTTTGACATTTAGATTCATCATGTACATCATGTTGTGTATTAAAATTGTTATATCATTCTTGAATAAGACGTGATTTGACAACATTGATATCTAACTAAAAGTTATTAGATAACTTGTGTAATGAATATTCTAAAAGAATTACATCCTCAGCCTGGAATTGCTCCTAGATTCTATGGATGAACAATATGTCAAATGTTGTGCAAATTGTCATCAGCTTTAAACTTGAAAGTTAGGAAATCATCAAACATTACACAATAAGATATTAAAATTTACGGAGTTTTAATGAGCACATTGTTGTTTGTATACAATGACGCTGGTTTAATTGAGATGACACTCAATACTAGTCATGGTAGGATTTCATCCTTTTTATGACCATGTGAACTAGTTGTGCTACTAAGAGCACAGTTGCATTATACATTAAAAGAATAAAAATACTTTAAACTTTAAAATGTTTGAAAGTTTAAATTGTCATAAATTGGTGATAGAGGATGTCACACACTTTATGAATTATTATATGGATTGGTGAATGCACACATACAAGGACTTCACTAATTGAATTCTTGAAATAAGTATTCTCAAAATTATGATAGATCAAGTTGGTTGGTTTATGCCTTGTCAACAAGTATGATTGTCATTACTTGAGGCATAATTCATCAACTGGAATTTTCATGCATTGATCTATTTAGTATTTGGATAAAGGATGTTAAATAATTGTTATAATAAATCAAATACTTGGTATGTTTGATTTTATAATATATTGTATCCTATATTTTCATGTTTAATCCGTGAGTAAATTTATTTATTTTAAATCGTCCGTTGTCAATTAATGATATGAGAGTATCATTAAACTAAGAAAAATATGAGAGATATGGTAGAATATACTTGAAAGTATATTGATGAGAATGCATACCAATTTCAGATGATATTCAATGAATTGAATATAAGATTTATCCCAACTACATAATTTACTTTGTGGATATTGTTGTAAGTAAATTATGAATAGTTATCCTCAGACTTGAGATACCAGATAAGTGTCATGAATGTAGTGCATTTCTGTGGAGCAACTTAACGCTATACGTAACTGGTAGTCATAAGGGTTGTTTTCAGAAATGTTACAAAGTTTGTGGGTTATTCTCGTAGTCAAGATATAATTTGTTCCTTCAAATTTATTTGGAGTTTAATACTGTTGGGCCCCTCGTAGGGTTGACAAGATGTTTGTGCAGCCGCACCCAAAATCTCCCCTAAATATGTTTAGAAGATTTGGTAATCTTGGTCAATCACTTACAACGAGAAACATAATAGTTTTATAAAGAATGACTTAATTCCATATCTTTATTTAACGTGGTATTAGAAACAAAAGGATAATAATAATGAGAAATCATTAAAAGGTTTTCCAGGAGCCTTACTCGAGTTGTACTAGAGGCATCGAAGTGTTGCTAGACGCTAACCAATGTGATCATTCTATTAAGATATATCCAAGTGGGAGCTGTTAGTTTTATGGATTTAAATTAGTAGACGTGAGTTAGGATCGAACTCGAGACCACGGAATTACACACTTTACGTATGAGAATTAAAGTTAAATAATTAAATATAAACGTTGTATTTATTTATTTATTAAACAAAATAACTAACGGACGTTAAGTAATTACTGTAATGAACTAACGGTCGTTAAATATATTTGGAAAAGGACTAGAATGCAAAAGTTGGGAAGGTTCCGGAATCCCCTTGGGGATGTGTGAACCGATCGGCCAAGGAGGACCCAAACCCAACCCATATCAAACTCAAACTTGTCCACCAAGTTTAGTTTAGTATATATACAAGGCAAGGGGTCTTGTGTTTTGCATCTCTTGTACTCACAAGCTAAAACCCTAAAACGTTTGTGTATATTTTGTGCTCAAACCGATCGGCCACCTCCTTTAGGGTGTCGATCCTCAACCTTTTTCCAAAACAAGTTATTTGGTTTAATAAAACTAGCATTACTTTAATTTGTTTTAGTACGTGTGTACAAGAACGTGGTAATAACACATTATTGTTATTATTCTTGGATTGAATTACAAAACGGTAAGGGGTAATTCATATAATCCTAATTAAATCAAATTAGAGTTCTTCCATTGCTAGTTTGTGGATTTGATTCTTATTCGCCTAGAATCAAGAAAATGTACGCATATTCTTTTATGTTAATTAATTGTTCATTAATAAATCCTATACGCTTCCGCTTGAATACTTTGATGTTTTGTGGTTATTTATTTGAATGTCATGTTATTTTAATTCCGACATAATGCACATCCAACACTGTATCTTTTTTCGGGTCGTGCAAAAACGTTATATGTGAATAACTAACACAACGTGGATTCATGAATACTATATCTTAAACCGGTTTATCCGAAAATTCATTTATTATTGTAGTAAAGTATTTAATAATGTAGTAGATTATGACACACTAATTATTAAGAAAAGATATAGTAATGGTTCATCCTACTCCAACAACCCATGATTTCCTTCCCCAACACCCCATAGACCAATCATTGGGACCAATCATTGGGCCAATGATTGGATTCATTTTTTTTTTTTTTTTTTTTTTGTTTTTTTTTTGTATTGTTTTATTATTTATTTGTGTAGTGTATATATATAGTGTGTATTTATTTGTGTAGTATTTTATATGTAAGAGTGTATTTATTTGTGTAGTGTTTTTATATGTAGATTATATTTATTTGTGTAGTGTTTTTACGTTAAAACATTAAAACATTAGACATTAAAACATTAAACAACTACAACAACAAATGTTGCTAATATTACAACGAAATCTACTCTACATGAAGATTATTAATGTCATCTATAAGCTCATAGAGTATTCCACTCGACTGACATGCGTGATCAACTGGATTTCTTGCCAATTCCAGTGATGCCTCCAACGTCTTTATTCTTGCCTTCAACAAATTGTTTTGAGCCAATAGCATGTTGATCGTTTTATCTTTAGTTTCGCAGTTTGAGCACTGCGTTGAAGAAGAGGCTTGACCAAAGTACTTTTGTTGAAATATTTCCTTTCACATGAAGTATCGACACCCATATTCTTCAGTCCCTGGCTGTTACATAATGAAACAATTATAAGAAATGTATTCTAAACAAACAAGTTATTGATATATTTACGTAAATAAGCAAACGTTTAATTATTTACCTTTGACAAAGGACATGCATAATACTTCAGACCACAAGTTTTGGGTTGTTGGGATGTTCTTTCAATTATAAATCCACGTCGACAACAACACAAGAAAGGATTTTCTTGTTGCATCTGGCCAAAAGAATTTGTATAATTATTCACAACATAAATCAGTAATATCATGGTTCACAAAATTAGAAGCTTCGAATACATAAATAACCAATCTTGTTATAGATTAATAGTTGATACATGGTTCACAAAATCACAATATAACTAAAAACTAAGATCAATCACGCCTGAGGCGTAGTCGCTCCAATGATGCTGCCATCTGTCCCACACGAAACTGTCTCCTCAATCCGGCAATCTCTCGCTCGTACTCGTCAACGCGAGACGGCTGTAACAAAAGATGAGGAAGAACCGGAGCAGGAGCAGAAATCTGTAACAAAAGATGACGAGTCGTTTACTATAAATCAGTAATCGTCTATACATGTTTTGTCATTTACAATATAAATCAGTAATCGTCTATACATGTTTTGTCATTTACAATATAAATCAATAATCGTTTTCTACGTCTTTCTAAACATGCTCTGTCGTTGAGTAAACATATGTGCCCATCTCGCGGCCACGTCATTTCTGAACCATCTCCATTGTGGGTGAGTATACGGGAGTGGTGAGTTTTCATCAAGAACCGCAAAAATTATTAGGCTCTTGAGTTTTTCGGACAACAGGCCAGGGAACGCTTAGTGTTCTCCAAAAATTATCAACAAAACCAAGCGGAATAGGCAATCCTGTACTTGAAAAAGGAACTACCTCACTTTCTTTTAATCGCATGGCCTATGAAAAACCATGGAACGAGTCTACAAAATCATGATTATGCCTTGGACACTTAACCCTCAATATCCAACCAGTTCGACCTTTTATAAATTTCGCCAGTAATCTGAATGGGCAATTAATTTTAGCGGTACTAGTCTGCCGTTCAAGTTCATCTTCTAAACCTTCACGTGCAGACGTCCCATGTCTAGAACACAATAATTCGATAGAGTACTTATAGCCCCTATCTGTTTTAGTTCTTCCTTTAACAATAAGAAAACCAATCGATTCAGCAGTAGATTGCACCCAATCAGTTAAAGCAACTTCAGTACCGAACACCTAAAAAATAAAAAACACAAAAACTTTTACAACTTTTATTTTTAACAAACTTTTATAAAAAATACAACTTTATTTATTGTTACATTTTTTTTACAAACTTTTATATTAGTTTTATTTTTAAAAAACTAATACAACTAATACTCTTTTATTATAAAGTTTATAAAATTTGTATAAAAAACTAATACAATATTATGGGTATAAAAACCCCCACCCTCACTCATTCTCTCACTTTACACACACACCACTCTCTCTCTTTAAAAATCCGGCGACCGAAAAACCTTTCCGCCGTCTTCTCCGACCAATATTCTGGTCACGCACCATCGGAACTTTTCACCCCATATACCAAACGATAGATCGGGAAAAGGTGATCATTTTAACATAGGGCACGCGCGGTATTTCTCACCGACGCGCCCTAGATCTAAAGTTTTAGATTTGGGTTTTTGAGTTTTTGTTGTGCATGTTTCTACCGTGGTTATCCACGCGTAGACCAGTGCTTATCTTGTGTTTTTATGGTTGTTAGACATGGTTTTCGTGATGTTTACTTGGGTCCTTGTGGAACGGTCGAAGGTTTTGATTCTTGTGGGGTTGTTAATTTGGCCATACACCGTACGACAGTGGTAGTTTTTGTTGTTGGTTTGAGTAACCGAGGTTACCGTGGCTTGGGTTGATGTTGTTGTTGGTATTCTTGAGGCTTGGGTGTCTTTCTTTAGTATGTTTTTTTATTTTATTTTTTTATTTAATTTTTTTTCGCTAATCAGTTTTTATTAAGTTGTATTTATAAACTTAATTTTTTTCTAAAAAATATGCAGTTTTTTTATAAATTCGAGTTTTTATTTATTTATAAATTTGACTTTTTTTTTTTGGTTTTTAATGAATCTGATTTCTTTTATATAAAATTGGTTTTTTGTTAAATCATTTTTTGTTTTTCTAATAAATCTGTTTTTTTTTTTTTTTTTTTTTTTTTTTTTTTTTAACATCTGATTTTTTTCAAAAGTTTTATTTATGAATATATTTTTCATCTATTTTCTATAAGGGTTTTTTTCTAAATCCGAGTTATAGCACGAAAATCGAAAAAAACATAAGTACACTGATTGGCCAGGAGAGAGAAAACCCAAACACCCCCTATATTAAAAACTATGGGGTGTTTGGTTAGTAGGACCCATAGTAATAAGTTTTTTTTGGAAAAACGTGTCTTAGGGTCGGCCTAATTGACCCCTCTTTTGTACCAAAAATTCCACAACTTCGACCCCCATTACCCGCTATGCCCATTTTTCCACCTTCATTTTAAAGTCTTCTTTAGCTAGTCAAATATTTTGCGACTTGAAGTAATACTACGTAAAATATTTTCCACATGAACAGACTATTCACATGTATCTTTTGCTACTTGAAGTAATATTAAAATTTTCTTTGAAACATCACGGATTCTCCACCCTTGGAAACAATGGGCTATCACCACTGCTGCAGTTTGATTCTCGGCCTCACATCCTTCCTCATTATCTCATTCTCAACTGCTGATGATGCAGCCATCATGGCTAAGCTTTCCACATCCATTTCTCCTACCCCGTCCTCGTGGCATGGGAACAATTTTTGTGCTTGGCAAGGAATTTCTTGTGACAGTTACAACAGTGTTACTTCCATTAATCTTGCTCATAAATCACTCACTGGAACCCTCCCATCCGACCTCAACGGCCTCTCACAGCTCAAAGCTCTAGCCCTTCAAGACAACTCATTATCTGGTCCTTTACCTACTCTATCTAACCTTGCTTCCCTTAAACAAGTTATACTCGATAGCAACAACTTTACTTCAATCCCCTCAGACATTTTTCATGGTCTCACTAATCTCGAGATTTTTAGCATCTCGGACAACTCACATCTGTCCACATGGAGTCTCCCTAACGACCTTATTGACAGTACCAATTTACAAACCTTCCTAGCCAACCAAGCCAACATATACGGCACCATTCCTGATATTTTCGATCGTCTTCTTAATTTGAACAATCTCCACCTGTCTTACAATAACCTCACTGGAAGTCTGCCTGCATCTTTTGGTGGATTACGGATTCAAAAGTTAAGGCTTGCTAATCAGCTTCAAGGCTTTCTGGTACGCTTGATGTACTCTCTTCCATGACTCAAATTAGTCAAGTTTGGTTAGAAGGTAATGCGTTCACTGGTGCTATCCCGGATCTTTCAAACTGTACTGAATTATTCGATTTGCAACTTAGGGATAATCAGTTAACTGGTTTAGTTCCTGATTCAATTATGTCATTACCTAAATTAGCTAACATTACTTTACAGAATAATAAGTTGCAAGGTCCTTTGCCTGTGTTTGGAAGTGGTGTGACAGTTGAATTAGGAGCTAATAGTTTTTGTTCTGATAAACCCGGGAAATGTGATGCTCAGGTGACAGCACTGCTTGAGGTTGCCGGATCTCTTGGGTATCCGATGTCATTGGCGGAATCTTGGTTCGGTGATGATGCTTGTGATGGATGGGAGTTTGTTGATTGTGGTTCGAATAATAGTGTGACAAGTGTGAATTTTGCGAAGCATAATTTTTCTGGGACTATTTCGCCAGCTTTTGGGAATCTGACTTCGCTGAGGATGTTATTGTTAAATGATAATAGTCTCAGGGGTTCTATTCCTGAAGTGTTAACATCTTTGCCGGATCTGCAACTTCTTAATGTGTCGAATAATAATCTTTCTGGGCTTGTACCTGTATTCCCAACAAGGGTGAAGTTTTCAAGTGATAATAATTTCTTATTAGGGAAACGTATTATCAATGAAAATATAAACACAACTGATTCCAAGAGTTCGTCTGGTGGTTCAGTTGGTTTGGTTATTGTTATTGTCATTAGTTGTGTTATATTTGTTATAGGCCTTATCGGGGTTATATATAGAGTTAGTCCTAGCAAATTACAAAGTGAAATGAGTGTAGATCATAGCGAGATTCCTTCATCCAAAAGTGGTAATTTGATGATTTCAGTTCAAGTGCTTCAGCAAGTCACGGATAATTTCAGTGACGAGAAGGTGTTGGGAAAAGGTGGATTTGGAGTCGTTTACAAAGGCGAGTTTGATGATGGGACTACGATTGCTGTCAAGAGGATGAAAACTGGTATGAAGGAAACAAAAGGGATGAATGAGTTTGAAGCAGAGATTGCTGTACTAACGAAAGTTAGGCATAGACATCTTGTTGCTCTTCTTGGTTATTGTGCCAATGATAACGAGAGGCTTTTGGTGTACGAATACATGCCACAAGGTACGTTAAGTCAGCATTTGTTTAAATGGAGAGAACAAAAGGGTCTTCCTCTTAGTTGGAAACAAAGGGTTTCGATTGCTTTAGATGTGGGAAGAGGGGTTGAGTATCTGCACAGTTTGGCACAACAAAGCTTTATTCATCGAGACTTGAAGCCGGCTAACATCCTTCTTGGTGATGACATGAGAGCAAAGGTTGCTGATTTCGGTCTAGTTAAGAATGCACCTGTTGGGAAGTACTCTATCGAGACGAGATTGGCAGGGACTTTCGGGTATATGGCACCAGAGTATTCTGGTGAGAACTACCAACTTCCCTTTTCTACTTCTGTATTCCTATATTATGTATGTTATTATCATCTCAATATAAATTGCGGTGTTCTAAAATTCAAACATTTTTTTGATCAAAACAGCAACTGGGAGGGTGACGACAAAGGTGGATGTTTACTCGTTTGGGGTAGTCTTAATGCAGTTGATTACTGGCCGAAAAGCACTAGATGAAACTATGCCATATGAGAGTTGTCAACTGGCTGCCTGGTTTCGAAGGGTACCTGTCACCAAGGAAAACATGGTAAAATATGTAGACAAAGCCCTCGATACTAACGATAACGAAACACTTGAAAGCATCTTCAAGGTGGCTGAACTGGCAAAACACTGCACTACACGTGAGCCGTTTCATAGACCTGACATGGGTTATGTTGTTAACGTATTGCGTCCTCTTTTTGAACAATGGAAACCGTTACAACAAGAACAAGAAAACACTTATTATCGCCGCCATATGAGCCTATCTCATGCTCTTCAAGCTGATGATGATACCTCTAGCACGATAGATGTCTTCCAGCCAAACTCATTTTAGCCAAGAAAGAACAATGTGTCATATACAGGTTCTCACTTTTGTTACATTCACCAAAAATGATCTATACTAGCTCATTAAAAATGATATATATTTCTTTGTATGTCGCTGAAGGAAAAATTTGCAGGACGTAAATTTGATAAATTATGGTCATCTATAATCTATGTGCACCATTGTTATTAAGTTTATATGCTATATGCATATTTCAAGGGAAAATCTCGCAATGACCAAACGAAAAGCCAATTTGGGGTGATCGACTTAACTCGATGGATTTACCCTCTTTCCTCTCTCACCCGCACACCTGCACTTGCCGAAGGTCTCGTTGGAAGCAGTCTCTCTACTCCCGGGTTTACCCTGGAGTAGGGGTAGGATATGTCTACATTTTACCTCCCCCATACCCTGCTCCGGCGGGATTGGGTTTGTTGTTGTTGTTGTTGCTGACTTAACTCGATGGATAATTACAAACATCCTCTCTAAAATATTTATACCCATAAAGCTCTTTCGTATGTGGGTGAAGAACTTGTTAAAACTTAGTTCAGGTCCTATACAAGAGAAAATTTCATAATTAAGGGGTCAAGTCTTCATACCTAGCAGCCTTTTCGTCTACTTATACCATAAATATTTCACTTTTGTGATCCACAATTCCAGATCGGGTCGTAAAAGTGCCTAAAACCATTAGGGTCACGTCGCAGACATTTTTACCTCGCAGACATTTTTATGGTCAATCCATATTCATCAAGGCGAATAAAACTAAATAGGGAACCTTTATTTCAAGTAAACTCAAGTAAAACACGAAGAGCTTTAAAGTCTGTTCATGTGACCAGATTTATGGTTTAAATCCATATATCTGAAGTGCAGTCACCACCGGGGTATCTCATTTCATGAGCCAAACAAGGACCATCTGGCTCCGCTCCAAAGTCGACATAGAAATTTGGGTTTATAGCAAGTCCACCTTTCTCAGTGTTGACATCAATCTGTAGCATGTGAGATCCTTTTTCCACAACTTCTGGATAGAACTGCTTGTCCCATTTGCTGAATAACGAGTTTGTAACGTAGAGACGTTTCCCGTCTAAGCTTAACTGAATCATTTGTGGTCCTCCTAGCAATCGGTGCCCCTAAATGAAAAAATCACAGAGAGTTTAAACGATGCACTTAGTTGAGTGGTGTGGTGTTAATATTATGTGGTGTATGAGAAAGTATTTGGATGTGATATTTTTGCTTTAAGTTGAGTGGTTTGTCAACTCATTATTGCAACTAGTAGTACCAAAACACATATCCAAACATCCCTCAGTTACGTTACAGCTAGCATAAAACTGATTATTTAGTCTTAAATAACTAGATAATAATATGAATCGTTTAACTGCAAAATAAAACATACCTTAACTTCGGGAACGTCAACCTGGTAAGTAGTACCATCATCGTTCTCAGCAACTACCGGGCTTCCTTTCTGAAACAACCCACCGACAAATATTTGACCAACCAAAACAGGACTCTTAGGGTCCTCGATATTATACTGTCTAATATCCCCATGTAGCCAGTTCACAAAGTAAAGAAACCGATCATCCAGTGAAATTAGGAAATCTGTAATAAGTCCCGGCATTTCTGGTAGAATCCAGTTTTGGACCTTCACTGGTTTCACCTTCATTGCCACCTATGTTACCAAGTTTTTATCAGACCGTTTTTCATTGGATATATATTATCTAAAAGAATCCTACATGAAATTAAATAAGTTAAGGAAAAGATTAAATTTGTACCTCGTGGCTCCATGATTCATCTGAGTTCTTGAAAAACCGCACCATGTTGCTACTTAATGCACATCCAACAAACCCCGTGTCTTTTGTTGGGTCGTGCAAAAACCTTATCTGTGAAATATTAAACAACAAGGATTCATGAATACAATCTCCTAGTCCGTTTTATTCGAAATTTCATATTAATATTGTAAGTCATATTTGACACACTAATTATTTGCAAAAAAAAATATATTTTTATTTGTAAAAGACGTGTTTCGAGGATCAGCCAAACCGACCCCTTTTTTATTTTCTGTACCGAGAATTCTTATATTTTGACCCATTACCCGATATGCCCATTTTTGCACCTCCATATGTTAAGTCCTCTTTAGCTAGTCAAACTAGAGTGCTATTCAGATGTAAATTTCAAACTCGTTATTGAAACTTAAACATTCACATTCACAATCTATAACCAACAAATTCAAAGTAATTTAACATTAAATCAATAATCAGTTTTAATATAATGAAATTATCTCGCACTCACCTCTAATGGCAAGAGACCATCATGGCCTAAATCAATTGTTTGTTTCAGTTCACCCTCGGGCCAGTTATAGACATGCAAATGACGACCATATAAACCGTCTGAAACATCTTGAAGGTTAAATCCCTTTGTAAAAGCAGCCGGGGCTCCCCATGATGTACTGATCATGGTCTTGTGACGAGGTTGGTACCAATAATCATACCCGAACAATGGACTATGCCCAGGTTTCTCCCACCTACAATATATATCAAAGAAAAATGTCTTAACTAGATGTGACAGTTATGGGCTTATGGGCTTATTGCTTATTTACTTATAAACAGGTTGATTCATGTTTGTAATATCTCTAACGGGTTAAACAAGTAAACACAAGAAATTA